>CANUEX010022270.1:0-71074 GCA_948099535.1 Jatropha multifida
CAAAATTAACATCAAAACACTCAGATTTTCATGAACTCTTCAATTCGCAACTCAATTTCTACAAATTAACTCATTATCAAGCAAAATCCCAATTTTACTAAATTTTAACCCAATTTTTTTAATCTTTGATCAAAAGCTTAACCTGTTGAAATTGATCGAATTAAAGGTTGTAGGAGTTGATTTAAGACTGACCTGAGCAAGAGAAGCTTGCCGGCAATGCCTGGCTTTGTCGGAAAATCGAAGAGACGAAACTGCCATAAAGGCAGTCGCGTCGCAGAGGAAGAGGGAGCAGCCTTGCGCTGCTTCAGGCTCGATCGAAGGGAGGGGCGGCGCAACTCTCCTTCAGCGCCATGAAGAAGGCCAGTCGACGCCTCCTTCTCATCCGATGGTGGCCGAAGGTGGCTGGAGGTGGTGCTGTCGTTCGTGGGTGAGGAACGAGAGAAAGAGGGAGAGGGAGGTGAACGGGAGAGAGGGAGAGGAAGGAGAGAGGAAAATTTTTTATTTATTTATTTATTTATTTATTTATTTATTATTATTATTATTGTTATTATTATTATTATTATTTATTTTAATTAAATGGTTTCGGTTCAATTTGAACCGATTTGGTCTAACCCAACGATTTAGCTTATTTTCATTTGATTTAAGGGTTTTTTCGACTGAGTTAGACTATTTCAAGTCGGTTTTCGATTCGGTTCGCGGCATAAAATATTATTTTTCGCCAATTCTCATTGGTGAAAATTTACAATTAAATTTTAAATAAAAATTCTTTTAAAAATAAATTAATGGGTTATTTCATATATATATATTAAATACAATCTTAAGTACTCAAACTTACATTCATATAAATCTTTTAATATTATACTTTACACTCATACTCAACTAAAAACCTTTACATATATCTATGGAGCAACTAGAGTTATCTGTTTATTACATAAATTACTCATAAAATTTCGATACATATTTATCTATTTACTTGCTTCTGACTAAAATAAAGAAAACTAATGAGCTGTTGAACTGATTCACTTCTACTTGAAACACAGATGCTTTAATGAGACGTAAACTTAGTGAGAATATGGTGCCCTATAAATAACAATACATTAAAAACATAGACTTCATAACAATCTAATTTCTTATTATCCATATCTCATCGATCATATTATAAATATCCACTTAGAGATCACTAAAAATAATGTCACTTTGTATTTTCCAGTAGTATCTATTCACATACATATTACTTAGATAATTCAACTAATGTTAACATTTCACAAATTCACAATTTTCACAAAAAAAAAAAAAACATATTTCTATGTCCATTTTAGCATTGTTTCACACTTCACAATTTTCAAAGCAGTAATTTCTCTCTTTAATTGCATTCACTTTCATCTATGTGCACATAGTTTGATGACATAACTCCCATCTAGGTTGCATTTTATCACATAGCCAAATCATAGCATACCACACTAAAAATCAAACACAATGATCGATAAAATTTACAGATTTACAATTTCATATCATAAAGTCTACATCACAATTTCAATAATATATATATATATATATATATTGAGACATATTAGACTCTACATAAAATAATTATGTTATATGATTAGGCATACTTTTTACTTCTTTATAATTTATAATTACGCTGTTAGTTTTGAGTAATAATAATAGAAATGTTAGAATCATTATAAAAAATAAAGCACAAGATATTATAAAAAACATCAAAGTGAGTTTTTTTTCATCCTTTAGCCTAAAACTCTTTCAAAAAGAATCATATATTAAATATACTAA
This sequence comes from Jatropha multifida, assembly GCA_948099535.1. Taxonomy (NCBI): domain Eukaryota; kingdom Viridiplantae; phylum Streptophyta; class Magnoliopsida; order Malpighiales; family Euphorbiaceae; genus Jatropha; species Jatropha multifida. The sequence goes on from CANUEX010022270.1 coordinate 1,789, forward strand.
AGTTGAACCGGAATTTACTGTTTAGTTGAATGGGAATTTACTGTTCATAAAAACAGTGAATTTCCGTTTTCAACCTTGTTTTAATGAATTATTTTGGCATTCCTACACACTTTTCTTCTCCTTTTGCCACGTTCTTCTACCAGCTACAACTTTCTTTCTTCTTTTTGTTTTTCTTTCATTTCTCAATGGATTATTCCGTTGCAAATTATCATAATTTACTTATGGTTCCGTAGGTCAAGCTATGAAAACGTTATCTATGTAAATAAATTATCAGTAAATTAAAAGAAGAAAAAGAAAAACTGTAAAAGTTATGATAACCTTAGTAAAAGTTTGGAAATCATAAAGTATACTTAGTCATTGGATAATTGATAATAGTTTGAGTTTTTAATGTTTGATAAATTATAGTTTTTTTTAATATTTTTATTAATTGATTAAAAAAAAGTATATTATTATGTTATATTATTCTAATTAAATTTTCAATCATTGATTATTTATGATATTAATTGTTTCAAAAAATATATTTATCTATTTATTTTAATTTATCCAAAATATATGCATTTAATTTATATATTTTAAAATTATAAATGAATAATAATATATTACAATTACTTAATATAAGTGTATGTGTATTTATTATTATGTTATTCCTCTTTCAATCGTGTCAAAATCAATGGAATGCTAAAATCCAATTCATCAATAGTTAATTGTTTCTATTCAAATGCTTTTATGCTTTTTTTTTTTTAAAGAAATCAATGCTAGTTAAGTCTAACCTTATCATTTAAAAAAAAGTCTAATCTTATAATTAATAATATTTTTCATTTTATCATCTATAATTATTTTATTAAATATACTTGGTGACAAAGATTAATAATATTATTAATCTTATAATTAATAATATTTTTCATTTCATTTTATCATCGTGACAAAGACGAATAACTTATCCAGACTATCAAAATATGTTTTTTAGTTGTAACGAGAGTATTTCTAGTCATTCATTAATAAAAAAGACAAAAAAAATAAAAAAACACTTCATTTTTTATTATTAATAGAAAAAAGCTCTCTTGGTTGATTAGCTTGACGTACGGAGTAGTCTAATATGTAAAAAGAGTTAGGTTGTACGAACACGAGACACAAGATACAGAAAGGTATGTGATATAATAATTTTTAAAAATATGACTTTCATATGCTTAAGACACACTACACTAAATAAGTATAATACATTAATATTTTAAATAAATAAATAATTATTTATAATAAATTATAAACGTAAAATAAAAGAAATTAATTTCTTATTTCAATATAATTAATTAAATTCTTAAAAATATTATTGGTAGTGTGTGTGCATTTTTCATGCAGGTCATATCACTTTTGCTGTTGTATAACTTAGTAAAAGGTTTCGTAGAATACTTAAGAAGATAAATCTTAGCATCGCAACTTTTAGCATATCTGAATGAGATATAATTTTGTAATACATTTCAAAATCATTTTAATATATAATTTTATTATTTTTAAATGATGTTTTAAAGATTATTTCACCATTTAATATTGCTCCACGCATTATATAGGTTCTAACACTAGTAATATATAAGAGTAGAGCAATTTATCTTAAATGACAGTCGAGTGTAAGTCTCTCAAATTGACAAGTGTAAAGAGAACAATTATTCAGCATAATTAATTTAAATAGAGATAAGTTTTGATTTAAAATTTTTATACATAAAATCATGTCTTAATATTATATAAATTATCAAGAGAATATAAGAGAAAAATTATAATCATACTTCACATTATGTAAGAATAAATTAATAAATATAAATAACGAGTAACACCAAATAATAACAGTAGTAGATTTATAAGTAAGTGCTTGTTGAAACTTATTTGTATACAAGCAATTTGACTTATACTAGCTCACTTTTGGATTTATCGAATTGAATAGAAAAATTCATTTTAACTGAATTCTACATTTTAATTTTATTTATATGAAATAAGATTTAAAATGGCTTAATGAGAAGGAAAATTACTTATTAGTCTTTGAGATTTGCAAAAATTAACTACTTTGTCCTATAATTCAATTAAATAACTAGGCAAAGGCCCACACAGTGCGGAATTTTGTTTTTCTTTTTTAAATAGATTTAAATGAGTTATTTTGTGAGATATCAATTCCTATTATTTTTATTGATAAAATTAAATTTTTGCGATTTTATTCAGCTAATTTAAAAAGAATATGAATTATGTTCATTTTTCAATTTTAGAAAATTATTATAATTTTGAAAATTAATCTTACGAATTTTTTTATTCTAAGTATATTTTTTGGTGACATTTCTTTTATTGTCTAGGAACTGCATATGTGCATACATAAATATATATGCTCATATTTTCTTATTTTCTTGGGGTTTGCATTATTAATTTAAAGAATAGAAATATCAAAGAGAGTGACTCACAAAGATATTGAGTTGTGATGATATTTCTCAGTCAAATGTCTTCTCACTGCTATAATACATGTAGAGGAAGCCGTCATCATCCTTTGAAGATTCATATATCAAACCTGTAACGCCCTGTTTTTCTGACACTAAAATATTAGTTTATCGATTTGTGAATAGTATAACCTGTCCAAAAATCAATGTTATTTTGTTTCAAAAAAGTTACTATTTATGTTTTATATTTTATTTAATATTTTTGAAGCATACATGCATGATTTTGATGGATAGAAAATAAGTTATGAATTTATTTGGAGAATTTAAGTAATTATTGAATAGTGAAGTATATTTGATATTTATAATAATTAGAAAATTGGAGGATTATTTTATGGAGTAAAGTATAATATTTTTAATGGAGAAAAATAATATGAGAGATATTAATTGAGGAATCATTTTCATGGAGTAAATTTAAAAATTATGTGGAGATAAATAATAATTTGAGTGGAATTAATTAATTGGAGAATATTTGTAGCCATTGGATTGGAATACCATAGACTTGATCCTAGCCATCCAATGCCACTATCTATCACTTAAGCAACACTTTCTTCTTCCTCTTCTTCTTCTTCTTCTCCATCTTGCCGACACTCTCTTCCTCTTCTTCCTCTTCATTTTCTTTAAATTTTTACTAAGTAAATATACCAAACTATTCCATTAAACTTTAAGTTAGTGATTTATATTGGAGATTTTAAGCTTGGTGTTGATTTTTGGAGTTAGAACATAAAGAATTTGAGAATTTTCTACTAAGTAAGTAAGTTAAGATTTTGATTTTTAAGAGTTAATTTGAGGTTTTCTTTACATCTTCATGCTTATTCATGCTCCATCTTCTTTTCTTTGTTTGTTTTCTTGGTTTTATATTGGATTTTTGCTATTTTGTTAGAGGTGAGTAAAACTTCCACCAAAGATAAGGGGAAAAGCTAAGGTTTAAGCTTTGCTTGAGTTTGTTAAAGCTTGAATTTGAGCTTTTGTTCATAAACACACTTTCTTCTTTCAATTTTTGATTTTGAGCAATTATGTGCTTAAGTGGAAAATTAGAAATCTTATAGGAATTGCTTGAATTGATGAATTTTGATGTTAAATGAGTTCTTAGGTGGGTTTAGGAGCTATTTTTTTTATCCTTTTTATTTTCCATCTTTATCTGACCTCTTCATAAAAGTTGTTGCTCTACTTCTTAGCTTTTCATAACATCCTCTTATGTCCAATTTCAATACTTGTAGCTCAACTTGTGATTTAAATACCAAAACTGCTTCTGTTATGGCATCTCACTTGTATATCCGAATTTATTATCTATTTTGACTACTAAATTGGCAAGATTATATCTTGTGTCCTTCATGGATGTTATTTTTGGGTATCTTAATATTTCATAGGATTTGAATTTAAATTTGAGTGCTTGGATTAATAGAAATAAAATAAACATTGAATTTGAATGTGCTGAATTAGGTTTGGGTTATTGGTCTGTGTTCTTGGCTTATTTTTACTATCTTAGATATTGATTTAGACTGTGGTCCCTTCATGACATTTGTATAATTTTGTCTTAGCTTCTTAATTCATTAAGTTTCACTAAATTTAGAGAATTATAACTCACGTTATGCATTAGAAACACAGCAAAGGTCTAGGTTACTAAGATGCTAGAATTTCTTGATTTAGAACATTTATTCACAAAATTCTCAAAACCTTGTCTAATTTATCAATACACCTTAATCAAATGAATTACATATAAAATTTCTCTAGGAATACTGAATATAATGGAAGTATATATATATATAGACACACACACACACATATATATTTGTATTTATTACATGGACCATAAATTGACTTAATGATGAACTTATATTTTGAAATTAGAAAAGAGGAAGAGAACTTATGAATTGTTCTTTTTAATGATTTGGTCAAGTTGTGTAACTTTAAAAGGATAATCTCTAACGGCTGATTATGTAATTTAATGATAATATAAGATGAAGTAATAAAATTTATGGATTTGAATTTTATGATTAATGGAAGGAGATAACCATGGATTTGAATTTTATGATTAATGGAAACTTATTGAAAGGCAATTACAAGTGAATCATTTGGCAATTCAGCCACAATGATTGAATTAGTTAAATTAGTAAATGAACTTCAAAAATTATGAAATTTTACATAGACCTATATTGGGATGTTGAGAAAATTATGGTAAAAGGAAAATTTCAAAAAGTGAAAGGAAAAGAATTTATGACTAAGTGAATATAGGTTACTTAGTGTGATACTCTAAATAGATTTCACTATGTGTTTAGACTGTTTGACCATATAAATGAATTTCAAGAATTATGAATTTTATAGAAATTTAGCCTAAGATGTGAGGAAGGATTTTTTAGAAGGAAAAGTCTAAATAATGAGGGAAATGGAGATATTAATAAAATAAAAAAGACTAGTTAGTATGAGATAGCTGAAAATTTTGATTCTATAATTAATTTTTTTGAATAGGTTAATCAACTTCAAAATTCATGAAATTTAATACAGAAGTGCTCTAAGATGTTAAGAACCACTTGGTAAAATTTCAAGATAAAATGTATGTGAGAAGTTAAATATTCAATCAAATGAAAGCAAACTGCTCATGTGCAAAAAATTTTGTGTTTCACTAAACTTGCACTAAATTGAGCATCTTAAAACATAAGTGAATAAACTATGAATATGAGTATATAGTGAAAGAATATGAAGCTCCAAATTAAAGGACGTTCACTAATTTATGCATTTAATGCAATGAAATGTGCTCGTTATGATTTTGATAATGTTATATGAATGGAATGATTTAACAGTTTCACAGCAGCTAATAGACATGATTATAATATGAATATCACTTTATTTATTGATGTAGATATTATGATTGATTGAATATGAATATCATTATTAAATAATATATGATTGGTATTTTATGATATCTTCAAGCATATTAAGGAAAGAATGAGTTTTATGTGAAAGATTTTAAGTAAAAAAGAAAGATAAGTTTTTGGGCTCTCATATAATTAGTGTGAATGTGTTGTATGATCTCATTTATTCTATAAAATGAATATGCTCGGCTTCGATGCCATTATAATATAATATGAGCTATGATCATATGTTTGGCTCTGGATACCTTCTGTTTGAGCAGACGCGTTGAACCTATTTTTGTTTGGGCTCTGAATTGCCCTTCTGATTCTGTTAGCATATGAGGCCTATCTGATTCTGATTCAAAAATCTTATTTGCTTCATTTTCTTCTAAGTGTATATGAGCTCTTAAGAAAAATATATTTTTAAGAAAATTAAGTTAATAAGTTTATTGTACATGATTTTAGTTTATTATATGTTCTAAATTTAAGAATATGTGATTATGGTAATAAGTGAAACTTTATAGTATGCTAATGAGGATATTATTTTTAAAACGAATAGTATGTTTAAGTTAAAATAAATATCCAAGGGATATAAATATATGATATGATATAATGATAAATATAATTGCTAATGTTTTGTTTATAAATATTTTTATAATTATGCATATTTCTTTTAAAATTTATGTTTTTAAAATATGTTGCCATTGCAACATAGGAATGTATGTGAATTATGAGCACCACTGAGTTTTATACTCAACAAGTTGATTTTATCATGCGTAGGTTGAGAAGAGTTGTTGATGCTCGAAGATCGAAGGAATAGCATCAGAGTAGAGAAGTTTTGTTTAGATAATTATAGAATTAATCTTATGTATCTAAAAACAATTATGGCATGTATAAATATTATTTATTTGGGTAGAATATGGAATTGGAGTATATGTAAATTAAATGTGTTATTGCAAATCTATTTAGGTATATATATGGAGTTAAGCATGAATAATATTTAATGTTGGATGTAAAAATATTTTCTAAGTTAGTTATGCATGGTTGGAATTCTAAGATTTGTTATATATATTGATGCCTTAAGTTTGATGATGAATATTATGATAGATTTGAGCAATTGAGTAGTTATGAAGTTAAAGAAGTGATTATTGTGTTGTATTGATATTGGAGTTTGAAGGGGGTTTGGAGTTTTATATTAAGAGTGTTTTGTAATCACGTGTTTGGGCAAGCTTAGATTTTAGGGGAAACTCTTGCAGTTCTTCTGTAGGATTTGTTTTGTAATCACATGTTTGGGAAAACTTAGATTTTAGGGGAACTCTTACAGTTCTTCTATAGGATTTTTCCTAAATCATCGCTTTTAAAAAATAAGAAGAAAAAAATTTACTTGCTAAACATGTGAATACTTAATCAATTACCATTTATAATCTAATTTATAGGATTAATATGTTAGTTAGAATGGTTCCTTCGGCACCTAATGTGACATCCGCCGTCAAAACTTTTGGGATATTGGTGGCGGGTATTACATTTAGTGATATCAGAGTATAGGTTTAGCGGTTCTGGATTTAAGTCTGATTTTAAGAAGTGATTTGATGATGACACATGCCATATAAGTTTTATAAATAATATGACTCTGAAGCGAATTTTTAATGAATTTTATTGGAAATAGAATGTCGATAAATGATTTGGATTATAATAGTAATATGACATACTATTAGAGAGTAATGTCATTGTAAGTAGTATATATAAAGGTTATCATTGATGATTTTTAATTTTCTCTTCCTGGATAGTTTGGAAGAGTTACTACTTGGAGAAATATTTAAGAGTTAAGGATAGAGTTTTGATGTAGCTATTACATATGTGATGATTTTCTTGAGGTATTACAAGATTTGTTCTTTCTCTCCTTTGAGTTGGTATGATTTTCATATTGTCACATCCCAAAATTTTATGGTGCTGATGGTCCTAGGGTCTAGGTAGGTTTAAGGCCACCAAGTACTTCGTAGAACCCATAACTAAACTATTTCAATTATTTATCTTAGTTATTAACTTTAGGTGGGCTATAATCAATTTTATTTATTTATATTAATTTCTCGGATCATAAAATCTTTCACATACTTATATAGTCACATACCACACTATTATAATATTACTTACAACATAGCTTACTTAGGTACCATACCAATACTATTTCCAAAAGTACTACGGAGCAACTAGAGTTCATACATCTTATTTATATACTTTATTCATAAGCTTCTTGTTGGAAGAAGGAAATTAAGAAGTTGACGGATCAGGATCACCTCTACCTGAAACCATAGGTGCTTGAATGAGTCGTCAACTCAATGAGATTATAGTGTCATATAGGTAGTATATACAATGAAAGTATCTCAAGGTTTAACATTTATAGCAATACCAGATGGTAGTACTATTATAGCTTATCAACAAAAATCATTTCATTGAAAGGATTCATAGTAATCGGATCAATATCACAAGTGAGATATTAAAGGGTTTCATAGTAATCTGATCAATATCACAAATGAATTGTCATTGAGGATTCATAGTATTCAAATCAAATTCACAAATGAAGTATCACTAATATGACAGACAAACACATATATGGCACTGAATAAAACATATCACTATGTATATTCTAGTGCTATCACACATTTCACATTTAGGGTAATAACTTCTCCCTTTTATCACAGATCTCTATGTGCACATAGCCTGATGGTATATCCTCCATCAAGATTGGGATTCTGTTATGATGGCTAACAAATGGTTTGGTACAATCAAAATAGGCATAGAGTCCAAATAGGTTTAGAATTTACAATTTCAACATTGTAATAAACAAATTATTTCAATACGAGCAATGGTATGTATTTGATCAAAAGTTTCAATACAATAAGGAAGGGTTAGACACTATAACTCACCTTGAGCTCGAGTATTCGAATCCTTTCTATATGAGCATGTGAGTACAAATTAAGATTTAATCATTTAGATTAAATTGGGTGAACTTTAGTACAAATTAAGAAAATTCAGAAAATTTCAGCATGTGAGTCACTTGTATTCTTCTATTTATATTTTTACTTTCACATACCCTTTTACTCTGAAATTTTTACACAATAATTTCGACATCTTTGGGAAGTCCCATATTAAATTTCATAAATTTTGGAGTTCATTTGCTTATTTAAATAAATCAATTACATAACCAAAATTTCTAGTTTTCATAGACTGAGTCCTCTCATTTATTTACTTAGTATTTCTAATTTGCCTCATCATTTAGAATTGCCCTTTTAACACAACCTTCTTAACATCTTAAGATATATTTTTGGAAAATTTTACAATTTTTAAAATTCATTTACACCGTCAAATAGTTTAAACACTATGGTGAAATCTGTTTAGAGTATCACACTGATTAATTCATTTACTTGATTATAATTATTTTTCCTTTAATCTCTTAGACTTTTCCTTTTTCCTTTTCCTTTAATTAAATAAAATACAGTTACTAAATTTAAGCAGTTTCATTAAGACAATTTAAAAATTATAGTCTCTAAAGCTTTTACATGTTCAATTCCTTTCTATCCTAACCAGTTTATAATAATTAATTAAAATGTTCTAAAAATAATTTTAAGCTTTAATTCATCAAATCAAAGACCTAAGCTTATAGAATTAAAAGGCAAAATTTAATATTTCTTACCTCTTTTAGTTTCCTCTTGTTTTCTCTTCCTTCTTATCACTTGTTGGTTTAACTCTTCCTTTAGAATGCTTGTAGACACTTAAGATGAATTGTTAAATAAACTATGGAAGAGTGGAGATCAATAGAAATGAGAAGGGCAAGAAGGCTATGATTATAAATTTTGTTGGAGGTGGAGAAGTGAGTTTGATCTCCTAATACACTTGTTTTCTTTTTACTAAGGGGTGACTTATCTCGTGCCCTTCTTCCCTTTTTATACTGTAGGATTTTGATTTGTAGGTAAGTCCTTTGAGTAGTAGATAATTCCTTTGATTTGTAAATGTGTACTTTGAGTGGTAGATAAGTCCTTTGAGTAGTAGATAATTCCTCTGATATGTAGATATATCATTTGAGTAGTAGATGAATCATTTGATTAGTAGATAAGTTCTTTGATTAGTAGATAAGTACTTTGATAAGTAGATGTATCCTTTGAGTAGTAGATAAGTTCTTTAATTAGTAGATAAGTACTTTGATTAGTAGATGTCCTCTTTGATTTTTAGATATATCTTTTGAGTAGTGAATGAATCCTTTGAGTAGTAGATGAATCCTTTGATTTTTAGGTGAGTCCTTTGATTTGTAGGAGACTTATTTGATTTGTAGGTGACTAATTTGATTTGTTGATCACTAAAAAAAATTATTTATCACTTATTTATTTAATTTGTACAATATTTAGATTATAAAATTTTTATTGTATTTAGGGTGTTACACATATACTTTGAGTATGTTTGACATTTGAATTGAAAATTGTGAATTTTGACTTTGAAATTGAATGTGTTAAAAAAACTTTATTTAGTTTGAATTTTTAAGAACTATATCTTTTTACTTTGTTATTGAATTATTTGACTTATATTATGAAGATTTTCTCATGTTGGTTGTTTGGATGCAAAAATATTTAGTTTTCAAGTGTGATTTTATAAAAATCTTGAAAGATAAAAAAAAGTCTAGTAAATGAGAATGGAGTGAGATTCATATGATTATGATAGTGTATTGACTTATGAATTTATTATATATCAAGATGACACTTGTATAAAATATAAGCATGCTAAGTGATAAATGAACTCATTTGATGTGTATGCATGAAGCATGAGCATATGTACATGTGTACCTAGTGAAGAATATGTTGGGAATGAATTTCTAAAATTACCAAGCGAATATACCATATGATTTGAATTTGAGGGTATCAAATTTTATATAATTGGAGTATGATTCTACTATAAGAATTTTGATGAGAAATACATGAATTTTGAATATGTGATTATTATGGTTATAAGGATAAATACATCATTTGGTGAAATAGAAAGAATGTGTAGTGTATTTGGACGAGTGTAATTTATAAGATATAAATGATATATATTTTAAGTTAGTTCACTTTGGATACGAGAAATGATTACCATTTATGAGAAATAATAACATTTGGTGGAGTAAAAGCATATTTTGATTTTTCATAAGTCATTTTTGAGATATATGAATATTGAGGACATTATGAATTATTATGGTTACAAGAAGAGTAAATTGTTGTTCTTGGTAAGAAATATATTTCCCTAATCTTTATGTGCAAAATAATGGAGTTGTATGAATTGAGGCACCTTATGGTTTATTATAGTATAGTAGGAATTAAATTCCTATGAGGCTATGCCTTTTGAAATTGAGATATTTATTAATTTTTAGATGCTAAGTAAGATAAATACAATGATTATGGATTCATATGAGATTTTATGAATCTAGAGATAGAGTAAATTCTTAAGAGAAATTAAGAAAAAAATGTTACACGGTTGTCATTCAAAAGTTGGATTAACAAATAATAATGAGAACATGTGGAGAGTTGTCTAAATATTGAATCTATGCTCAGGTATTATGTAAATGACTCAAACAAGCAAGTATTAATGGAGTTAATTAGTAGATAAATATTGAGTAGGAAATAAATAGTGAGGAAGTGATGGAGAATGATTTGATATGATCTATATGAGATTTAAAGAGATAGTTGTTAATATTGGAGGTTTAATTAAGTAAGAATCATGATTATCAAGATGTAATGGAATAGAAGTGATGATGTTAATAAGTAAGCTATATAATCTTATGATATTATCACACATAATGGTTCAGTCTCCATGATTGTTGTATGAAATCACTACAATCTTGAGAGTATGATACGACTTAATGAACTTTACTTGGTGTTATTATCAAGCCTTCTTTAATAAATGAACAAATGGGTACAGTGTACATATGTAGCTTTTGTATGAATTTGCATGACCTTGTTATTACATATATTCATCTTGTGTGTAATAAGATTTCAACATATTATTTATTGCAATTCTCTTTCAAGAGAATGCTTAAAAATGTAAATGTATGTAAGCATGTTAGAAAGTGTTCCTGGTGAATAGATGTTGTATGTGATTAAGTTATGTGGGTTTCTTTATAGAAATTTAGAACATATCCCGTGATTTTGTATATGGTCTTTGGATTGCATGCTAGAGGGGACAAAAGTCTTACTAAGTGATTATTATGGAAGATGGAAGAGAAAATTTAAAGATCTATTGTATGAATGATGAACATATAGTATAGTCTTTGGATTTGGAAGTCCTAAATATGGTTTGAATGATTATAGATGTATATGGATATTTGATTGTGGAGAACTCTACATAGGTTATGAGGATATTAAGTATTAATTTATTTGAGAAGAATAAAATGGACACAAAAAGGAATTATGAGATTCTAGTATCTGATTCAATTCAATTTCGATGATGAAATTTTTTGAAGAAGGGTAGAGCTATAATGCCCTGTTTTTTATGACTGAAAAATTAGTTTATCAATCTGTGAATAATACCACCTGTCTAAAAATCGGTATCATTTCGGTTTGAAAAAAATTACTATTTATGTTTTATATTTTATTTAATATTTATAAAGCATGCATGCATGATTTTAATAGTTAGAAAATAAGTTATAAATTTATTTGAAGAATTTAAATAATTATTGAATAGTGATGTATATATGATATTTATAATAATTAGAAAATTGGACAATTATTTTATGGAGTAAAGTATAATATTTTTAATGGAGAAAAATAATAATATGAGAGATATTAATTGAGGAATTATTTTCATGGAGTAAATTTCAAAATTATGTAGAGATAAATAATAATTTGAGGAGAATTAATTGGAGAATATTTGTAGCCATTGGGTTGGAATAGTATAGACTTGATCCTAGCCATCCAATGCCAATATCTATTACTTAAGCAATACTTTCTTCTTCTTCTTCTTCTTCTCCATCTTGCCGACACTCTCTTTCTCTTCTTCCTCTTCATTTTCTTTAAAGTTTTATTAAGTAAATATACCAGACTACTCCACCAAACTTTAAGTTAGTGATTTATATTGGAGATTTAAAGCTTTGGGGTTGATTTTTGGAGTTAGAACACAAAGAATTTGAGAATTTTCTACCAAGTCAAGTAAGTTAAAATTTTGATTTTTAAGAGTTAATTTGACGTGTTCTTTGCATCTTCATGCTCATCTTCTTTTCTTTGTTTGTTTTCTTGGTTTGATGTTGGATTTTTGCTATTTTGTTAGAGGTGAGTAAACCTTCCACGAAAGATAAAGAGAAAGCTAAGGTTTAAGCTTTGCTTGAGCTTGTTAAAGCTTGAATTTGAGGTTTCTATTCATAAACACACTTTCTTTTTTCAATTGTTGATTTTGAGAAATTATGTGTTTAAGTGGAAAATTAGAAATTTTGTAGGAATTGCTTGAATTGATGAATTTTGATGTTAAATGTGTTCTTATGTGGATTAGGAGCTATTTTTCGATGCCTTTTATTTTCGACCTTTATCTGACCTCTTCATGAACGTTGTCGCTCTACTTCTTAACTTTCCAAAACATCCTCTTATGTCCAATTTCAATACTTGTGGCTCAACTTATGATTTAAATATCAAAACTGGTTCTATTATGTCCAAGTTCAATATTTGTAGCTCAACTTATGATTTAAATACCAAAATTAATTCTATTATGTCATCTCACTTGCATATCCGAATTGATTGTCCATTTTGACCGCTAAATTGGCAAGATTATATCTTGTGTCCTTCATAGAAGTTGTTTCTAGGAATCTTATTCATAGGATTTGGATTTGTTAAATTTGAGTGCTTCGACTAGTAGAAATAAAATAAACATTGAATTTGAATGTGCTTAATCAAGTCTAGATTGTTAGCCTATGTTCTTAGCTTATTTTTACCATATTAGAGATTGATCTAGACTGTGGTTTCTTCATGACATTTGTCTAATTTTGTCTTAGCTTTCTAATGAATTAAGTTTCACTCAATTTGGAGGACTATAACTCATGTTATGCACTAAAAACACAGCAAAAGTCTAGGTTATTGAAATGCTGAAATTTCTTAATTTAGAACATTTAATGATGAACTTGTATTTTGAAATTAGAAAAGAGGAAAATAACTTATGAATTGGTCTTTTTAATGATTTGGTCATCTTGTAAAACTTTAAAAGGATAATCTCTAATGGCTGATTCTGTAATTTAATGATAATATAAAATGAAGTAATAAAAATTTATGGAATTGAATTTTATGATTAATGGAATGAGATAACCATGGAATTGAATTCAGATGAAACAATTCATCTAGCCATGGCTTGTTTGCAATTCAAATTGCAGCAAAACCCCTTCATAGCTGCTGCTATAACAAGAAACTTTCAAGTTTTCCATCAAAGATCACAATCTTAGCTCTAACAATCAAAGCTGTATTATAAATAAGAGACTTGAAATAAGATTACTTGCTCATTCAAAATATCATCTAAATTTACGCTTATCAGGCAAAACGCTGAATTAGGCATAAGGTGAAGGACTTGAAGTTGACACTGTGACAAAGTAAGCAGTCGATTAGAAGAAAACATGAAGAAAAATGTAGAACAAAGTAGATATGGAATTCGTAATTTCAGAGGCTAAAGGATAGAATAGGAATAACAAAAGAAAGAGTTGGTTAAATTGCCATTACAATGTTCTATGAAATTATTATTATTATCCCAATCTGTAAAAAGAGCATGTGCTTGGACTATTCTGTAAAGTGATAGAGGGCAAAATGATAATAGTATGAAAAATTATATGAACAGTCTTTTTGAATTTAGCTTTAGTATATATTAGCATCCACCTCATATACGGAGTAATATTAAAAGATGAAATAATCTTTTACAGTATCATTTAAAAATAATAAAATGATTGTAAAATGCATTATAAAATCCGAACTTGTTTAATATCCGATTATAAATTTAGGTACCCAAAAATGCTTAGAAATTTACTTTTAATAACCAAATTCATCTCAAATTCAATTATAATTACATGTTTAAATACTCGAATCCATTTATATTAAAAATATTTTTTTATTTTTTAAAAATAAAAATTAAGTAAAAATTATAAAATTACTATTTTTATTTGAAAAAAAATATAATATAAATATTAAACATTATTAGAGTATTAGTATAATTAAAATGGTATGTGTGTATATAATTTTTTTAGAAAAATAATTATTTTAAATATTTTTGAAATATTAATTAAACGGACAACGGGTTGCAAGTACCTGAGTTCTTGAACCCAACCCAAACCTGGTATGGATACTAAAAAAATATCCAAACCCGTCTCAAATTCATTTATTCACTATCCAAATACGCCAAAATCAGATCGGATCTGATTGGATACCCTGCGGGTCAAGTAAAATTATAATCCTTAATTAAGATATGCTTTATTAAGTATCGTGCGAAGCTTTTATTGACAAGAGCCAAAGTCATATATGATATTACTTATATAAAAAAATGCACAACTTTTTAATATATTTTCAATAGTGATAATAATTTTGAGAATTGAAGTAATTATATTGAAATAAGAAATTAGGTATTTTTTTTATTTTTATGGTTATGATTTATTATAAATAATTATTTATTTATTTGAAATATTAATGTATTACTTTTTGGTCTAGTGTGTCCTAAATATGTAAATGTCTTTTTGTTAAAAATTATCATATTATATATATTCTCATATCTTGTGTCCGAGTAAATGCAACCTAACTCTTGGTATATATCAAGCTAATCAATCAAGATTTTTTTTTTTAATTACCAATAAAAAATGAAGTGTTTTTTTAATTTGCTTTTATTTTATTGAAATAAGAAATTAATTTTTTTATTTTATGTTTATAATTTATTATTAAATGATTATTTATTTATTTGAATATTAATGTATTACTTGTTTTGTGTAGTTATTTTAAGCGTGTCAATGTCCTACTCTTTAAAAAATTATGGTTTTTTTTGTACATTTTCGTATTTCGTATTTCATGTTAGTGCAACCTAACTCCTAGTATATGAGCCTACTTCACATCAATCTAATCAATCAAGGTTTATTTTTTATTATCAATAAAAAATAAAGTGTTTTTTTTTCAATTTATTTTTGTGTCATTGAAATAAGAAATTTAGTGTTGTTTTATTTTATGTTTATGAGTTATTAAATGATTATTTATTTATTTAAAATATTAATGTATTACTTATGTAGTGTACTATGTCCTAAGCATATAAATGTCCTACCCCTTTAAAAAATTATAATATCTTGTACATTCTCGTATCTTGTGTCCTGTATTTATATAACCTAACTGTGTTATTATTTCATACACCAAGCTAATTAATCAAGGTTTTTTTATTACCAATAAAAATGAAGTTTTTTAAAAGAAATTTTTTATCAATGAAATAAGAATTTAGTGCTATTTTATTTTATGTTTATGATTTATTATAAATGATTATTTATTTATTTGAAATATTAATATATTATTTATTTAGTGTATTGTGTCATAAACGTATGAATGTCATATCCTTTTAAAAAATTATTGTATTTCGTGCCTGTGTTCGTGCAAGCTGGCTCCTGGTATATGAGACCATTCCATACATCAAGCTAATCAATTAAAATTTTTTTATTACCAATAAAAATGAAGTGTCATTTTTTGATTTGTTTTCGTATCATTGAAATAAGAAATTTAATGTTGTTTTATTTTATATTTATGATTAATTACAAATGATTATTTATTTGTTTGAAATATTAAGGTATTACTTATTTAGTATATTGTATCCTAAGTGTATAAATGTCCTACCTTTTTAAAAAATTATTATATCTCGTACGTTTTCGTATCTTGTGTCTCGTATTTATATACCTAATTTCTAGTATATGAGAGTATTTCATACACCGAGCTAATCAACTAAGTTTTTTTATTAGCAATAAAAATAAAGTGTTTTTTTTATTTTGTTTTTGTGTAATTGAAATAAAAAATTTAGAGTTGTTTTATTTTATATTTATGATTTATTATAAATTACTATTTATTTATTTAAAATATTAATGTATTATTTATTTAGTTTATTGTGTCCTAAACGTATAGATATCATACCTTTTTAAAAAATTATTATATCTAGTACGTTTTTATATCTCGTATCCCATGTCCATACAACCTAGTTTCTAGTACATAAGACAATTTAATAAACTAAGTTAATCCAACTGAGATTTTTTTTATTACCAATAAGAGAATGAGGTGTTTTTCTTAATTTGTTTTTGTGTCATTAAAATAAGAAATTAAATTTTTTTTATATTTATAATTTATTATAAATGATTATTTATTTATTTAAAATATTAATGTATTACTTATTAGTGTGTTTTAAGTGCGTTGATGTCCTATTTTTTAAAAAATTATTGTATTTCATACATTTCAATTTATATTTTTAAATTATTTATATAATATTTATTTAATAGTAATATATTATTTATTCACACATTTTTTTAGCATGTGGATTACTTATTAATTGTTTTGTACTAAGAAATAAATTTAAATTAGTATATTAAATGTTAGATATAATCTTTTTTATTGATATTATCTTGATAAATGGATTATTTTCCCTTCTATTCTCTTTCCCCTTTATCTGAGATTGCAATTGCTTTATTTTTTCACCATATGACAGGGTCATTTCACGTGAAGATCAAGATTACCCTCAATTATGTTCTTCTTCATGCTATTTTTCACTTCCATTTGTTTCTTACTGAATTGGGACGCAATCATTTTGGAGGCAGAATCATATGTTATAAACGAGCAAGAATACACAGAAAACGCTGTCGACGGAAATCAGGTAAATTTTTTCCTCTTTAAATACAAACTCAACCATGCATTTCAATTAGAAAACAAGGGAAAAAAATAGAGAAAAAGGTGAGCTTTTACCGATTTTACAATTGTAAACAGCATCAATTCATCAAATGCTTGAGCTGAATTTCTGCATCTCACGTTATATGAATAATTCAAACCTCAGTATCTTCAATTTATAAACACTTCAAATGCAAGCCTACAAATAGAACTGGGAGAAGAAAAAAGGAAAAAAGAAAAAAGTATTTGTTTCATGGTAAAATAAAGTATTTGGAAACTGCGAATTTTTGCATCAAACCTTAGGAAAACCTCTAAGATATGATAAAAAGTCTATAGATATACAGACACGCAATTAATTAGAGAAACAAAATGTCACCTTTGTAGAATTTCCCAGTTTAATTACCACCTAGAACGTATAAACGGACAAAAAAAAAAACAATAACATTAGCATACATAAAGAAAACCTCAGCCAAACACTGATGAAAAATTATAGACTACATAAAAAAAAGGCTTAAAAAAACCTCAATGCTCGGTAATTCTCTGCTTCTGGTGGCCAAGTTAGCAATTCTATTGCTTGCAGTGATTTCAATATCTGTTATAATGGTTATTGTTGTGCCTAATTTCCTTTGCCGCAATTACCCATTTCTGCCACAAGGCCTACAAGTTGAAAGACTATTGCATAATTGGTATTGGCTGATAGGTCCCTTATGGAAGTTAGTGGGCACGTCCTAAATTTATGGATTTTCTGCTTTTATTTACTTGTGCAAGAATACTGGATTAAGTCAATCATTATCATTTTCTTTCCTTTTCTAAAGAAAGTTTGCTTCCCTTATAAATGATTCTTTATTTATTAGTCATTGTTTGTTTATGATTTTCTACACTACACAGACATGATAGCGTAGAATTTTGGTTTGGCATCTTACACTTTTCAAGTCATAACTAATATACTTCTAAAATGATGTTAAGTACAAGTAGTTTATCTCAAGTAATACTTTTATTTTCCTTTTTCTTTGCTTTTTTTTCCAGTGAGTAGATAAAACTTTACTCTTTGATTAAGGCGAAGTTCGTAAAAACCCCTGCCTTCCTTTTTATTAATAATTGAAAAATATGATTTTAAATTTCAATTGCATTAGTTGCCCATTTTATTCTGCCTTTTTTTTATAATTGTTTTTGATAATTATTACATGACAGGATTTTCTCGGCCCATGGAAATTGTCCAAAACCTTAATGGTCTGTTACAAAATCTAAAATAAACTTCATGAGGAATGGTATGGTTAAATAAATTAATTTTTAATCATTTTAGATTTAATTTCAATTAAAATTAATAGAGCCATTTAAAAACTAATTTTGAGTTATATTTGAAATAGATGGATCGGATAGGATTTGGAGCTTTGGCAAACCAAGTTATATATGTGAATATTGTAATGCAACATTGTGGTATGAAGAAAGGAATAAAAAATCAAAAAAAATTTTAAATCCAAAGTTCTCCTTATGTTGTTTAGAAGGGAAAGTTCAATTACCATTATTGAAAAGTTTAATGGATTATCATGGTGGAAAAAACGCTAAGAAATACAGGGAAAATATCAGAGCTTATAATCCCATTTTTGCTTTTACTTCTGTTGATAATAATAAGAAACATAGTCCGTACGTATTTCGTCTTAACGGACAGAATTATCATCATATTGGTTCATTATTGTCTCTTCCTAATTGCAAGTCAAAATTTGCACAATTATATATCTATGATATAGATAATGAAGTGCAAAACAGAATTGAAGCAATAAATTCCAATGATGAAAGGAAGACTTTTGATGAAGATATTGGTAATGGGTTGCTTCAAATGCTCAATGACAACAATGTGTTGGTGCAACCATTTCGCTTTGCTTCAGATACATTGAAGAACTCAAATGTACCAAAGTTGAAGCTGCAGTTAGTTTCTTCGAGAAATTATGATGGAAGACAATATAATTTGCCGACATCGTTAGAAGTTGCTACATTAATAGTAGGGGATCCTGAAATGAACAACGTGATATCATTGTTGATCATAAAAGTAAAGGCTTGCAAAGGATCAATTTATTGCATCCAAGTTTCATGGAAATGCAATATCCACTATCGTTTCCTTTTAGAGAAGATGGATATTGCCATACAATTCCACAGAGAGATCGATCATGGACTTCAATAGTTAGTAAGAGAAAGAAATTAACCATGAGAGAATACTATGCATTCAGACTGGAACTGTAACACTCGCCGCCTGATCCCAGAAGATTAGACGGCGTGCGCTACATTTGATGCCGGAGCACCGTCTTAACTTACCAAATAGTCCTAAAAGCATATATTAGAAATGACTAAATTTTCATAAGGAGGCAAGTAATAATCTTTTTCTTTTCAAGAATCACCGAATAGCGACCGTCTTTTCAAATCATCTAAATTATATTAAGCCATACTCCTTTGAACTTCTCATGACTGGTTCTCTTCTTAATATCACACACTAACATAACCATATTCATTCTTACTTATTCAAGTTATTGGTACAATCATCAACTTGATAATTGAAGAAATTATTCTCTTCATGTTCATAATCATTCACTAATTATTTTAGTTCTCATATCACGACATTAATATAGAATATTTATCTTAATTTTCTTAAATAAATCATTCAATTTTCCAACATCATGGAATCCCTCATTAAGTCAATATCTTTGCATATAACTTACATAGTATCTAGGATTTAATAGGTAATCTAAACATCAGAAGACAAATCTTATAGAATTTAATTTCTATTCATATCATATTATACCATAAGGTGTCATAATTACACAAGCTCCAATATTTGGCACATAAGAGTCTAAATCAATTTATTTTCCATTAAGAATCTCACTTCACCTTTCTTATAATTACATCAATCCTCATTATCTACAATACTCATATGTCTCATAACTGACTTGTGAAGAATTAAAAATATTCTTTACTCCACAACATATTATTATTTTCAATAAATAGTAGTTATTTCCCATATCCAAAGCGAACGATATTAAAACATATATCATTTAAGTCTCAATAAATTACATTTAGCAGGTATACTACTACACCTTCTTAATTCACCAAAAGAAATTATCCTTAAAATTTAAAATAATCCTCGAACCAAAATCTATGTAATTCTCATCAAAATCCAGCTACTAGGATCATGATCCAATTATATAAATTCCAGTATCCTCAAGTTTAAATAATATAATTCATTCGCTTGATAATTCAATAAATCAATTCCCTATAGATCCTTCACCAGGTGCACATGTACATATGCTCATGCTTTATGTATACATACCCAATGACTTCATTCATCACTTAGCATGCTCATATTTCATATAAATATCATCTTAACATATAATAAATTTATAAATCATATTACTTTCATAATTAGATGAATCAAGTATATTTAAATTTATTTTCATTTACGCAACAACCCTTTTGATCTTCAAATATTTTTTTTAAAACCATACTTGAAAACCAAATTTTCTTACATCAAAACATCTAAGAATAGAAAATTTTCATAATACAGATAAAATCAAAACTCAAACATACACATATTACTTGAAAATCATACCTACTACAAGGAAAGAAAGATACAAATCCTTTTATGAATAAAAAAAAATCTTAATGTCCCTAATAACACATCAAAACTCTATCCTTAACTATTAAAAATTCTCTAAAGAGTAACTCTTCTAAACCATCCGAAAGGATATAATTAAAAATCATCAATAACAACATTTACACATAATACCTGTTATGATATTACTCTCCAATAGTAGGTCGTAAAACTATCATAATCCAAAACATCTGTCCAGATTCTATATCCAATTAAAAGTCATTAAAGATCTGCTTCAGAGTCATATTACTTACAGAACTTATATGGCAAGTATTTAACTTAAATCACTTATATACTTACTCCAAATAAATAAATTATCATCCTTAAATGTAATCCTAGAATTGCCTAAACCTATGCTCTAATACCACTAAATGTAACACTCGCCGCCCGATCCGTGAAGATTAGACGGCGTGTGCCACATTCGATGCTAGAGCACCGTCTTAACTTACCAAATAGAGCTAAAAGCATATATTAGAAATGAATAAGTTTTCATAAGGAGGCAAGTAATAATCTTTTTTTTTTCTTAATGACTACTCCTTTAAAATGGTGTTAAGGATGTCTTTAGTTGATGGGAAAATCATTCGATTTTCAAAAATGAGTTTTAAGTTGGGTAAAGATGAGTTGGGTAAAGAAAGCTTTAAGTTGGGTAAAGATGAGTTTTAAAGTTAATTGTTCCAAGTAATGATTTTAATGGTTATGGGTAGTGATTTTGATTTAGTAATTAAGATCATTCCTCCTTTGTTTTCAAAAAGAGGCCAAACCTCCTTCTAGTTGGTAAGGCATGATTTCTTTTCTTTTAAAGCTTGGTTTTAGTCTTTTTACGTCATTTTAAGCATATAATTTAAATATGTAAGCTTTGAATTTCATAAGTATGAAAAATGAAAATTTTTGCAAGTTGTAAGTTGGTGAATTTTGAAATAAAAGGGGTTAAGCCTTGAAATGTTTAAGTATAGGTTTTAAAGAATTTTTATAAGTTGTAAGTTAAGAAATTTTGAAATAATAATATTTAAATTGTGAAATGCTTTGTAAAGAATTTGTTATGGGCTAAAGTATGCATGATTGAAATATGGTAAGATGAGGTTTATTCTGATAAATGAGCATGCTCAGCTTTGATGTCACTTTGTTATATTATATGCTATGATCATATGCTAGGCTTTGGATGCCTTTCGAATAAGCGGACGCGCTTATTATTGGGTGACGCTTTCACAGGCCAGTTATTAGGTGACGCTTTCACTGGCCAGTTATTAGGTGGCGCTTTCACAGGCCAATTATTAGGTTGGCGCTTTCACAGGCCAGTTATTGGGTTGGCACTTTCACAGGCCAAATATAGGGTTGGTGCTTTCAAAGGCCAAATATGCATTTCTAAAATTGATTCTAATTATATTCCTCTCAACATATATATGAGCCCAAATATTAGAAGTGAGTTTCCTTTGAATCAATTAAGAATTCATACTACTTTGGTATAATGGAAAATAAGTATATTTGTATTTATTGGGTATTTTCGTACATTTAGAACATTATGATTTTATTTACATTTTCAAGATGTTTTATGCTTTGAAGCAAATTTTCATTATATTAGGGAATTTCATGAATTTACTTCTACTGTATACTTATTCTATGATTTAAAATAGCTTAATATGATATATATATATAATTTGATATTTTTTTTATATGATTTGAGGATTTAAATTCCATGATTTGAGTGTGTTGCTTAGGCAATATTTATTCTATTTTTTTATTTATATATTATTTAGCACCACTGAGTGATTTACTTAGTGCGTCGATTTTTATCACTTGCAAGTTAGGGGCAGTGGGTGCTACTCGAGAACTGGAGGCTTAACATCAAAGGAGAGGTTTTATTTTGGGTAGACCATGTGTAGGATGTATTTATGACATGTATAAAATTATTTAAGAGGTTATATATATAATAAGTTTGTAAATTAATTAAGTGTGTGATTAATTAAGAAATATTATTTTACGAATTTAAGTATGTAGTTATTAGTAATTAATTCATTGTATGGATGGCATCATGATATGCTAGAAGTGCTACGTAATTTATTGTGTTATTTGGGGTATTAGAGTTTGGAGGACAAATATTGAAAGTGTCCCTGTTTTATTTTGTGTGGCAAGTTTATTTTTGGGGAGACTCTTGTAGTTTTACTACAGGAATTTTCTATAATATTTTATTACGTAAAAAAAAATATTATTGTTTGCGTCTTTATGAAAACTTAGTCATTTTTAATATATGATTTTAGGACTATTTGGTAAGTTAAGACGGTGCTCCAACATCGAATGTGGCGCATGACGTCTAATCTTTCGAGATCGGGCAACGGGTGTTATAGGAACGACTCAATGAAGGTTAAACACTGTTGAGACCTAGAAAAATTTTCCACCAATTTATAGTTGATGCTTACACTTGCATTAAAGAAGAAAGATTAAGGTAGATCATAAATAATCAATAAAAAATAAGGGCAGAAATACACAATAGATTAGTAGATGTTATTCTTCTAGGAGAGACAGATGCTCAAAAAATTGGTAAACGTGCAATATTGCCTTCTTCTTACACTGGTAGTCCAAGATATAAAGTATAAAACTATCAAGATGCCATGGCAATATGTCGTTGGGCTGGATATCTAGATTTGTTCATTACAAATATATGTAACCCAAAGTGGCCTGAAATACAACATTTACTAAGTCAAATTGATGTCCAAAGAGAAGATGATTGTCCAGATAGTATTGTCAAAGTTTTCCAAATTCGATTGCAAGAATTGATGAAAGATATAAAACAAAAGAATATTTTGGGCATACTATAGCAAGTAAGTTATTCTTAATTGCTAATTCATGCAATTTAATGTTACAATTCATGAAAGTAAAGTTCATAGTGTTAGATACAAATAAAATAATTTTTTTATTACAGTTGTTTATACAGTAGAGTTTCAGAAAAGAGGACTACCTCATGCCCACATTTTGGTCTTTCTTCATCCAGAAGACAAACATCCTAATCCTGATCACATTGACAAAATAATAATGGCTAAGATTCCAAATGCAAATGCTGATATTAAAGCATATTTGTTAGTAAAGAACTTTATGGTACAAGGCCCATGTGGAGCTTTAAATCCTAAAGCGCCATGTATGATAAATGGAAAATGCAGTAAACATTATCCAAAGAGCTTTTACAAGCAAACAATTGTTACTAAAGATGGCTTTCCAGTGTATAGTCGAAGAGAAGATGGAAATTCAATTAAGAAAAAAGGTGTTGTCTTGGATAATCGTTCGGTTGTGCCTTATAATTTGAGTTTGTTAGTGAAACACCAAGCACACATCAAGATTGAATGGTGCAATCAATGCAAATCTATTAAATATCTCTTCAAATATATCAACAAAGGTTAAGACCGATCAACTTCCATTCTTCATTAGAGTTCCTCTAATGATGGGCCAAAACAATGGGAGAAAGTAATTAAAGTTGATGAAATCAAGATGTATCTAGATTATAGATATGTCTCCACAATGGAAGCATGTTGGAAAAATTTTCAATTTGACATTCATTATAGAGAACCTACTATTGAGAGGATGTCCTTCCATTTTTCGAATGAACAACTAATTTACTTTCTAGACAGGGCTAATTTGGAAAATGTGTTGGTGCGACCAACAATTAATAAGATTATGCTCACATAATGGATGAAGGCAAATGAAGACCACGATGACTCTAGAAATTTGACATTTGTCGAATTCCCAACAAAATGGGTATGGCATCCAAATGAAAGGAGTTGGAGAAGAACGAAATCGAGAATATGCATAGCTCGTTTATATTATGCACATCCAAACATTAGGGAGAGATACTATTTGAGAATGCTTCTAAACGTGGTCAGAGGACCAAGATCTTTTGAGGAGATTCGTACTATAAATGACATTGTCTATCCAACTTTTAAAAGTGCATGTTATGCACTTGGATTCCTTAATGATGACAAGGAATGGGTTGATTGTTTGAGAGAAGCATCTATTTGGGCTACTGGAAAACAATTAAGACACTTATTTGTCACAATCTTACTTCATTGTGAAGTATTAAATCCTTTAGAGTTGTGGAGATCAATTGTAGATATAGCATCGGAAGATATTTTGTATGAGCGCAGGAGAGCACTAAACTTTGAAAATTTGAAATTAGATGCTTCTCAAATATTAGACTTTGCACTGATGAAAATAGAAAAAATACTTTTGCAAAATGGAAGGTTATTGAAAAATTATTATGGCATGCCAACACCAAATACTGCTTTATTGAGAGAGATGAACAATAAATTGTTAAATGAGGAACTAAACTATGATAGAAAAGGAATGTTAACTGAATTAATGCCATCACTTAATTGCATGAGTACAAGCCAAAGAAAGATATTTGATCATGTCATGGAATCTGTCAAGCAAAAATAAGGGCATTTATTTTTTTTTTATTGACATTGTGGCACGTGGAAAAATTTTCTATGGAAAGCAATAATATATAAGTTGAGATCTGAGGGAAAGATTGTATTGGCAGTAGCAAGTTCAGGGATTGCAACACTATTTCAACCTGGGGGGGAAGACAGCACATTCACGGTTCTACATTCCATTGTATGTAATGGAAGATTCAGCATTTGACATAAAACAAGGCACACAATTGGAAGAATTAATTGCACGAACATCCTTAATTATTTGGGATGAAGCACCAATGACCCATAAGCATTGTTTTGAAGCTGTGGATAAGACTCTTAGAGACATTTTGAGATTCACACGTGAAAATAGTGAGCAAAGGCATTTTGGTGGTTTGACAATCTTATTAGGCGGTGATTTTTGTCAAATACCACCTGTTGTACGTAAAGGAAGAAGGGAACAAATTGTAGAGGCATCAATAAAGAGTTCATATTTGTGGAAATATTTTGAAATTCATACATTAACAGAGAATATGAGGTTCAAAAGTGTAGCAAATGATCCACTACAGATTGATGCAACGACTAAATTTAGTAAATGGGTTCTATCAATTGGTGATGGTATTGGAAAATCCATTGATGGAGAAGAATGAATTAAAGTGCCAACTGATGTACTACTCCCCCAAAGTATTGAACCAATGGAATTAATTCTAAATGAATTATACCAAAATTTGGAAAATAGAAATTCAGATATAGAATACTTAAGACAAAGAGCAATCCTTGCACCTACAAATGAAATCGTTCAAGTAGTCAATAATTTTATGCTGAAGAAAATTGTGGCTGATGAAACTACATATTTAAGCCCGGATTCCCTTTCAAAAAGCACAAACAATGTTGAGGATCAAGATGTCCTTTATCTAATGGAGTTTTTAAACTCCCTTAGGTTTTTTGGTATTCGTGATCATAAGTTAGTTCTAAAGGTTAGAGTGCCTGTGATACCTTTACGGAATATTGACCAAACTTTAGGACTTTGTAATGGTTCAAGACTCATAGTAACAAATTGGGAAGATGGTTCTTAGAAGCTGAAATTATCACACAGAGCAACATTGGAGAAAAAGTCTTCATCCCAAAGTCATTATGACCCCAACAGATTCCAAAATGGCCTTTCACTTTGAGAAGAAAATAATATCTTGTTGTAGTTTCCTTTGCTATGACAATAAATAAAAGTCAAGGACAATCTCTAGAGCATGTTGGATTGTATTTACCAAAACAAGTTTTTAGCCATGTCCAATTATATGTAGCTATATCAAAAGTAACCAGTAGAAAAGGATTGAAGATAATGATTGCTAATGAAGATATCAAAGAGAAAGATATTTGTAAAAATATTATTTATCAAGAACTATTATGAACAACGAAGTCTTTCTCAAGTCAGCTTTTCAAAAATATCAGTGAGTTATAGTAAGTCATCCAATAACTTGAACAAATTCTTTTTATATTGTAGGTTAATTACATATTATTAATGTTTTATCTGACAACTACATTATTCAAAAGGTATTGCAATGTTACATGAATTACTAGCTTACTTATGTTCTAATTGGCCTATTTAATGAAATTGAGTATGATGTCTCTAAATGTGAAGAGTGTTGCAGTAGAAATTTTATTTTTGATAGTCAAATTATTGTTGCTTTATTATTAGATTTAGTTTCATACCATCTTATCTTAAATAATTGCAATGTTAGAGGGACTATATGTAGAGCAAAGGTGCTTATAAACTTTAAATTTTAGAAATGACTCGAGTGCCTTGGAATTGATCTTATATAAATTAATCTCTTACATGCAACTTGATTGGATTCATGCACCTACAGTGTCTACATTCATAGGATTCTTCTCCATAATCAAGGCGAAATATAAATATGGATTGTTTGTATTTATAATAACAATCATTTTACTATCATTCTTTGGAATTTGACTAAAGAAATCTTACAATTAGCTCATCAAAGATAGTCAACAATAATAGTGGGAGGCACACACTACATTGTTGTATCTATTTATATCTATCGCTACAAGAAAAACGCACTTTAGCAACGGCAAGTTCCGTTGCTCATTTGTTAAAATCCGTTACTAAAATGTGATTTTCTTATAGTGTGTCCAGTTTGGGCTAGTGAAAGTAATTAATTTATTTGTGACCTAGGGTTTTCCTATATAAGGTTTAAGAAACAGTATAGACTAGATGGAAGTAAGTTGTTGCTCGTAGCTACAAAACAAAACAGAAAGCTTATAATAGCTAGCACCATCATACACTCTAATCTCTCAACTCTCTAAAATAGTTTTAGAATTTTTCGATTGTCTATTCATGTGGATACTACTAGAGGCCAAACATTTGGACGGCTTGTGGTTTGCGACAATCTAGCTGCGTAGATCGGAGTTTCAAAGAATCTGCAAAAGAGGTATTCTTCTTAATAAATTTTATTGCTTTATTCATTTAAACGGATCCTTGTTGGTATAATTATTTGTTATAATTATGTTATTCTGCCGCGCATATTTGATATGAAAATCCAACAAAAAAAACCAATCTCCTATGAGGACAACAAAGATGATGAAGAAATAGAGGAAGAAGGAGCAAAAAAAATACAAAGGAATAAATCATGAAGAAGCAATCATAATGGAGAAAATTTCCACTTCAACAAAAAAAAAGAAAATTGATTCAAGTTGTCAAAACTGAGGAATGAACAAAGACAGCTTCAAGAATAATGAATGCCTCTAAACATTGTAAAAAGAGTTAAATAAAGGACAAGAGTTTTTTTTTAAATTTAATATTACTGCATGTTCGTGTTACTTCTAAATAAAAGAATAGACTTTTAAAAAAAATATTAGTATTATTAGTGTTAAACTCCCAGAATTTTGGGAAAGATTAATTGTGATTGTGATTGTAATTAACCCGATTTTAGGATATATTTAGGGTATATATAGTGAAGTCCGAATAGTCCGTATCAAATAAGAACTCCGAATCCTGATTAACTTTCTATTTAGAGTTATTTTAGGAGTCTATTTATTTAATTAGAATAATTTATTATTATATGTTAACAATAGTTCCCCATCAGTTATTTGGTCATTTATGTTCAAATGTAATATTCGTAAAGTGTTTTTTATTTATAACTTATTGTATAAATTCTATAACTGTTAATATGAAATTTGTAGTTTTCTTTATTTACTCAGCTTTTTTATTTGTTCTTTTATTGTCCGAACATATCATTTTAAAATGTTAGGTGATCTAAGTATGTTTAGCAAATAATGTCTTCACAAATTAATGATTTATTCAGACTGACGATTTTATCTATAATACATGCCTAGGGAGTTTTGGCTTCAATGGATAATAATGACTTTTTAATTGTACCAATTAAGTTAAATGGTGAAAGTTGTGTATCTCAACTCGTAGATTCAAAAGATTAGGTTAGGTTGTTCAGATTACCTCTGGCGAACTGTCACATTGGGTGGAAAAAACTGGGTCGCTTAGGCCTCTAGCGAACTGTCCCATTGAACGGAGAACTATGGGCTGCTTAGGCCTTTGGTGAAATGTCCGAACAAATGGACTGTCTATGGGCCGCTTAGGCCTTTAGAGAAATGTCCGAATGGATAGACTGTCTATGGGCCGCTTAGGCCTCTAGAGAAACGTCCGAACGGATAGACTGTCTATGGGCCGCTTAGGCCTCTGGAGAAAATGTCCGCTTAGGCCTCTGGAGAAATGTCCGCTTAGGCCTCTGAAGAAATATCCGAGCGAATGAACTGTCTATGGGCCGCTTAGGCCTCTGGAGAAATGTCCGCTTAGGCCTCTGAAGAAATATCCAAGCGAATAAACTGTCTATGGGCCGCTTAGGCCTCTGGAGAAAATGTCCGAGCGGATGGACTGTCTATGGGCCGTTTAGGCCTTTGGAGAAGTGTCCGAATTTATTAACCTCCATTTGGTTTTACTACCTGTGCTTTTATCATAGTACAAAGAATAAAAGTTCAAGACAACAAACGAATTAACAAAATTTGTTTATTTTATCAAATGTGGAGAAAATAAATAAATTTCATTATCTTATAAATTCAATTTAATTTTTCATTAGCGATCAATGGTAACTTACCATCCTTTCACCCACGCAAAAAAGATAAAACATATAGTTCAAAACTAAAAACAATGATATACTTGGCTAGATGGTAATGAGATTATAATGTAATATTATAGAGCAATATTGCATATTACAGAGCCTGTTTTCCATCTTTTGAAATATCAAAGTAAAATAATTTTTGTAATTAAAAATTCATTTAAAGCATTATCTATAATCAAACTATATATAGTTGAATATTTGCAAACACTAGTGGTGGTACGCCCAGTCAAATTATTTCTAGAAAAGCATGCGCCTACAAATTTAGTCGAATTTCTAAACTCTAGGTAAATATTGCTCATTAAACCCAATTATATCCATTTCAATCGCAAAGGTCAAATTATTTATTCGCAATAATAGAATAATTGAACAAAAACATACCGAAACTTTACTCGGCTTTGTCTAATAGATAATAACTTAGCGATTTCATTCCAAAAAATTATAAAGCATTTTATCCCACCACATCAAATGAAAGAAACTACCATTGGATTATTCTCAGTTAGGAAATATATATATTCATTAAGTTTAGCTTCATAGCCTCTAAAACTCATGTGAAAAAAAAAACCCCAACTATGGCTTCATTAAATCAAAGCTAAAATCTTAAGATGACAGCTGCCAATTTTATAAATTTAAAAGGACTTTGAACTGTCAGTTAAAGGGACGGACATAAATCATATATATATATATATATATATAATGGCATGAACACTGAATATTAATTAATATTTAATAAGTTCTCTCTAAAAGACAGATCATCAACTAATCAAAACAAAGATTTTCAAGTTTCCACCCTCTTAATTTTCAACCTCTAAGAGCCTAACCAAGAAGATTAAAAGAGTTTATACAGTAATCATTTGATCAAATTAAATTAATGCAAATTTATGAATTTTATATCATCAAATTTTATATATGCAACCTAAATACTTGATTAAGCTTTTGATCTTGACTTTGGAAATACTGCACGAACCATTTGCAACCATTCGGCTAATTCTAGAGCAATATCAAAAGCAGTCTGTCATAAAGCACTTGCCATAATTTGACAGATTGTATAGCAGTCCTAGCAGCTGGCTTTAACACAAATTCTAGTCATTGCAGTAGCACTTTTAAGCAAAATTTTCAAAGAAAAATGTCCTGAATTTCAAGAATTTGTATATGACTAAATATATTCATGCTGACACCAAATAATCCAATTTAAGCATCACACGGAGAGGGAAAAGAGTTTAGATTTTGTATGCAAGAGAGATGAAACGTGTGGAGCTACAGTATGAGTTAAATATATATAGAAGTGTTATTATGTCTGTTCATGGCTGATTATAAGGGTGACTCACCTGCCAATCTTAATGTGCCTCCAGATATTGTAAACAATTCATTTTCTGTTCTATCGCTTTCTTCTTTTTCCTGTTCTCTTTTTACTGTAAAGTATGGGAGTTTTCGCAATTTCAGAGAAGAAAGAAGATCATTGACCAGCAAAAGAGAGAGGCACTTGAAGGAGAGGTATAAATTTATACTGGCGCATATATATCACTGTTTGATTGTTTTCCCAAACTTAGTATGTAGAAATAAATGAGAATTATACCAGCCAACTACTAGCTAATCAGTGGTTATGGAGATTCACATCTGTACCATTCTTTTTTTTTTTTTTGATTATTATTGCTGAAGCTATGAGGAGATTCCAGGCAGCAAGTATTCCATGCTCTAAACCATGGTCATAGCAATTATCTTCTTAGTTCTTAGTGCTTACCCAACAAAAGATTGGTTCACTTGGCTTGGCTACGTGAAAAGACAAAATATTTTCTATGCACTTTTCATGCTGTGACAAACAGGTGGTTAAATAGACAAAGTTTATGGCCATATAAAAACTAGATTTAGACTGATATTTCAAATTATCAATGGATAAATATAAGTGAGGAAACTTACAAGGAGACTGATGCCTCGATAATTATCTAGATTTATTTAATTAAAATAATTTATTATTACACGTTAACAATTAGTCATCATTTGACATAAAAATATCGAAATTTAAGTATGAACAAAGATCTACGAATACAAAAATGAGATGCCCAATAATAAAATCTAACAAAAATAATATTTCAACATAATGAAATGAATAAAAAATAATATAATCAAATTGTACGCACTTCTAAATTCTTCCTCTGCATGTATCATGGAACGAAAGTTCTGCCATTAATGTTTCTTATCAATTGTAAAAGAAACAAGTAGAGGCGAACCAATTTAGAGTTGCATATGATGTACATCTTTTGCATTTGGTTAGTTATAATTGCAATTAAAAAAAATTACTAAAGAAAGATTTTCTTTTGAGTCATAAGAAATAATGAATTGATAACAAAAAAAAAACCAATCTGTAGGGTTTTAGCTTAATTATCATAACAAAGTGATACAAATCAATCACTAACAAAGTGAAACACATAATAGCTGATCAGGAAAACCAAAAGGCCTGTTTCATGCATTAGGTTACATTTCAATCCACCAAAATTAAACTGGAAAAAAAATTATGAACTCGATGGGATACAAAGAAATTAAACGTTACAGCCCATAAGACAACCTTCAATTGCAGCCACAAAATGCCATTTCCAGTTCATGAGTTTCATATTAGCGGTGATCACAAAGGTCCAAAAAAAGCATCAAGGAATGGAAACGAGTACCATAACTTTGATATGGTGAAAAATATTTTGTCCTATAGAAAATATTAATATTATAAAAGGTTTTACAACTTACAAGGAATGTTAACGACAACAGTAATATTAGCTCTAATAATAATTGAACTAAAAAATCACATTAATTAATTAAAAAACGTATATATCAATTATTAAAAAATATTATATCATCAAAATCATTTAATACAAACATGTTAAAAACCACCAAAAATAATCGATCAAAGGCCGACAAACCAATAATTACAACTCCATAAAACATACTATAGTAAAAAAATAAACAAAAATGAAGGTTCAGAATCTAAGGCTCACCAATTGAAAAATCAACAAGACAATAACAAAATAAGAAAAGTTCTGGAAAAACCATTACTATACGCTATTGCATCCCCAAAATTCAATCTGCAACTTTCTTTTTCAATTCAAATAATGTATTTACAATTTACATGGCGATTTATTAATCTAAACAATAATGTATTTGTTATTGCAGATTTGAACATCGCCATTTATGGATGATTATTCGGTGAGAAATCCAGCAATTACGTATTTTATTTCCTTTTACTTTTTTATTAAAGCAAAAACATTTAGTAATAGATTATTTCTTTTATTTTCTTTTTATATATGAAATTTTTATAGTAAATACTATTCAAACATTTATTTGATGGTTTAAAATAAAGGGGGAAAAGAGGGTTTTAATCATGGAGAGGGTGCCAAAATAAACTATCAAGTTAGATGCAATTTATCATTTTTTAATTCAATAACATTAGTTGTATCGAGCTTTACATTTCTTAAAATTCGGAGTGGAATTATCAGAGAAAGAGGATGTTTTCCTCATTTTTTCACCTCTAATGGTTTTTTTCCCATCTGCTAAGTAATAAACATCTGTTTTGTGGATGTTGGCAACTGCATGTGTTCATTTAGTGGTAGGAAAATATATTTTTGCAATTCAATTCCCTTTCTTATTTTTCCAAGTCTCCACAACAGATTTTAAATCCATTGCCTTATTCATCTGCACCAGCCAAGATTAAAACTTTCAGTGAAAATAAAAAGCAAAAGAAAATCAATCAATTTATAAATAAATGCAATTCCTCTGTAACTCCTAAAACAATCGAAATCCAAAGAAGTAGAAGATAATAACAATATAAGGAAGAGAATCGTACAGATATCAAAACAAAGACCCACCAGATTCCATCCACAACACCAGACGCTGAAAAACAAACAAATGCAAAGAAAATAACAAGAAAGAGGGATGAGAAGTACCCGCAAAACCACAAATTAACATGGAAAAAAAGGGGAAGACAACGTGAATATGGAACTGTTCCACGAAAGAGATGCCTTAATCAATGGCAAAATAACCGGAACTTGCTCAACGTTGACTAGGAAGCCGAACCACAAATGATTACAAGAAGTGGAATGGCCAAACTCCAACGGAAGAAGAAGAAACAAAGCGTTATTGTTAAAACAACGATAAAGAGGTAGAAAATCATCTCTCTTTGGATTTCTCTCTCTTCATCTATTGCATCTTCATTCGGTTCAAATCATAGTAGCTTGGTTCAAATTTAAAAGTTCAAACTGTTACTTTCAAATTCAAAGGTTTGAATAAGGTATACAAAATTTTCAATCCTTCTCCCAATATAAACCAAATCCTAATAATAAATAATAAATACAATGCATGTATTTTAATTTTCGTATTTAAAATTAATTTTCAACCTTTTTACAAATTAAAATTAGATTATTTCATAGTCAGATACAAAATAATTAAAATCAAATGAAGTTTAATAAAAAATAAGTAATTGAATAGTACAATAATAGAATATAACATAAATTAATATTGCTTAACTAAGTTAATGAAAAAACTAATATAAAAAATTTCGCGCATCGCGCAGGCATAGGCCCAGTATATATAGATAAGCGAGTACACCCAGGCTGCAAAGCCGTTTTGATAAAAAAAGATAATAAATTAAAAAAATTATTTTATTATTTTATTTTTAAAAAGTAAAAAGTTTATATAGGTATTATTTAGTAAGTATATACATTAATAAGAATTTAATCAAAACTCATGTTCATAATTTTATTTATCTTTTCACCAATAATATTAATATTTAAATTAATTAAAATATTTATATATACTGTACATATGTAATATGTTATTTTAGAATGTAGTTTGGTCCATTTATCATATCTACAACAATCATATTAAATTTAATGTAATTTAATTAAAATTTCACCCATGTAATATTGAAAAATAAGATTCAAATATCTTTATAAATTCTTTATTGAAAGCCAATACTTATTGGAACAAAAAATGAAAATTAATTATTTAATATAATATAAAAATTAGAATTAAACTTTTAAAATCATGTCTCACAATAATACTATGTAATAAGATAAACAAAAAAAATATAAACTTAAATAATACATTTTAAAAATATGAACCAACTCTATCGATATAAACAAATTTTCATTTTTTATACAATTGAATAAGAAGATTCCTTGTCAAGCTCTAACTCCAACCACCAGAGAAATTATCCGCTTTAGATCAAACTAGCTCCATCCCATATTAGATGTGCAAGAGGTCACACATCTTAGGATTTTCGTTAAGTGAGCATGCTTAACCTTGGAGTTCTTCAACTTTCCAAGTCATTCCACCAAAAGGCGCCTCTGATGATTAGTTTCCTCCTTTTTTAGATACGATCCGATTCATTCCTATGTCTCGCATTCTATTACCCTAGTTAGCCTACCATCCTAGAAGCTAGTCAGGAGCTTTACTCTACCTGCCTTCTTAGAATCGCTTTGTCGGGTCGAGATGTCAGAGGCCCACCAACTTTCGTCTGGTTCGTCCTTGAATCATACATTTAGTGGAGGGGTCCGGCTTTGATACCAAACTATCATGCCCTGACTCTAACCACCAGAGAAATTGTCTGCTTTAGATCAAGCCAACTCCATCCCATACTAGATAGGCAAGACCCTCACAGTTTTGTCTCGCAGCTGAAATGAGAAACCTTCCAGGAGGTTACCCATCCTACGATTTCCATCAAGTAATAACACTTAGCCCGAGAGTTCTTTAACTCTCTAAGCCATTTCATCAAAAGACACCTCTAATGATTAATTTTCTCATTTTCAATATATGGTTCAATTTATTCCTATGTCCTAGATTCACTACCCTAGCTAGTCTATCATCCTATAAGCTAACTAGGAGCTCTGCTCTACCCCTCTTCTTAGGATCATTTTGTTGGATCGAGATGTCACAAGTGTAAGATACGACATATCGCCCGTAATATACATGTTAAGCACTTAAAGAACTAAAAAGACTTACTAAGCATACTACATGGAACTTAAAATATTTTTTTTACTTATTATAATTTGTAACAACAATTAAAATATAGTGATTAAAATAAAATCAGAAATCCTCTTTTCATTCTTCCATAAGCTTTAAAGAAAATATCTCATTAATAATTAATTAGACATATGAAATATAACATCAATTAAGCTAAGTAAAATAATTGAGTCAATAAAATTATTAAAAACAATTACCTTTATAAAAACACGAATGGTTCCATAATTCATAAGCGTCATGAAATTTAGTCACGTACTGGATCCATTAACTTTACATATGTAGTTTCAAAAATATATAATAATGGTAAAATACTTAAGTATTAACTAAAATGCATATAAAAATATAAATTGGATATCCTATAGCAGCCTTAAGGTTTTGAATAAACATTAATTATTTATGTCTGCTGAAATACATATGACTGTTATGTCAATATTATTATTCATCATACAAAATTCTAATTAAAAAAAATATACTCAAAAATTACAGAAATAGTTAATACTTTCTCCTTTCATTTTCCTGCGATAGTACATAAACACTATCGCTAAGCAAAATTATTTAGTGGTGCTATTTTATAAAATAATATGTAAATTCATAACTTTTTAATATTAACAATAATTGTAAATAAGATTTCTTATGAAAATACTTTTCATATACTCTTATTTTAAATCATAGTTCCCTTAAAACCCAATAAAAGTTTTAGAATAACACACAAATCATAACAATAGAAATTCCTTACTATAAATAAAATAGTTGTCGTATAACAAAACAATGGAAAATCATCAATATTATTTCAAGAAATCATCCATTCAAGGAATTCAATAATTTCCATTTTAGCTTAGCAGTATATATATAGACTCAATCCAAAGGGCCATCAGAGTTTAATGTGCACATCTGAACGCAATCTACGATCTCAATATGTGACTTTTATCTCAACATATTAAGGAGCAATCTACAACTTCGTTATAGAGGAAGCAATCTACAACCTTGATATGGAGGGAGCAATATCAATCACAATATCAACTTCAACAAATTAAGTGATAGCGGCAGAGCAATAACCATACATAGATATCAATCACAATATCAACTTCAACAAATGAAGTGATATTGATAGGGTAGTAGCCATGTCTATTAGCTGCTATAAGACTTTTAAACCATTCCATTCATATACAATATTAAAATCACCTTAGGCAATATTTTATTTCACAAACACTACTAAATATAATAATTCACAGCCACTCCTCAAACATCAAATAACAATAAGTGGCTAAGATTCTCCTTTTCATAAAAATATAATAATAAGAATCATTTAAAAATCATAACATGTCAAATCATACTTCTTTTCTTTTAAAATCCATAAAACTCTTATTTCAATAATTTATTTTAATCATTAAAATACTTTATAAAAATATAGGTGCAACCAAATAATTTTAATTAAAATAAGAAGTTAGTATTACATTAACCTAATTTGAAAAGCTCCCTTAGCCTTTCCTCTTTATTAATTGACTCTTTAACCACTTCTATTGTTTAACTCACCCTATAATCAAATTATACAATGCATTTTAACTTTTAGAGATAAAAATTACATATATTGAGTTTTAGATTCATCTATTTCATATTTGTGCTTATAGTCAAGTAATTTATATTTAAGTTTGCTCAATTTTAGTGTAAGTTAAAAAAATTCAAAATTTCTAGCATACGAGTCACTTGTATTCTTTTATTTATATTTTTATTTTTACAAATCCTTTTGCTATGATATTATTACAAATATTCCTAACATCTTAGGGTACTTTCATATTAAATTTCATGAACTTTAGAGTTCATTAACCTATTCAAATAAATTAATTACATAGCTAAAATTTCCAACTTTCACACACTGAGTAGTCTGCTTTCTTTTATCAATATCTTCATTTTTCCTTATCATTTGGACTTTTCCTTTTTACAAAACCTTTTCAACACCTTAGGCTATATCTCTTTAAAATTTCATAATTTTTAAAATTCATTTAGGTAGTCAATCAGCCTAAACACAGTAATAAAAGTTGTTTATAGTGTCACAATGAGTAGCCTACTTTCCTTTGGCCATATCTCTAGTTCCTTATATCCATTCTTCCTAAAATTTTTACAGCATCTTCTCTACATCTCAGGCTACTCCCAAATATAATTTTGTAAATTATGGAGTCCATTTTCCTAGTTAAATAGGTCAACTATAGAGGCTAAACTTCAGGCAAATTCTCATTGAACAGCCTGTATTTATTTAATTATAATCTCATTTCCCTTTATCCATTGCATTAACCCTTTTACCACGGTCTTTCCAACATCCTAAAATAGTTTTCTCCAAAATTTTATAATTTTTAGAGTTTATTTACTAATTTAAATAATTCAATCTTTATGACTGAATTTTCAGGAAGCTCTATTGTGATAGACTTAAGCAATTTTTTACTTCCTTAAGCATTCTTAACTTACTTGCAACACTAATTCATGCATAACAATTCTTCTAAAACTTAAATAATATAATTACCTTTCATATATCAGAATACTTAATCAATAGATTATCAATCAAATGACTAAAAATATCCAAGTTAGCAATTATGCAATCTTGACCTCAAATTCATGTTTAATCATCTTTAATCACTTTAAAATCACTTACAGTTACATCATCTCCTAAAAGTCAGCAATAATAAATAAATACCTCATATTATAGTTTATGAAAATCAAAAATAAAATCATAAAAAAGGAAGAGGAAGAGAAGATAACCAACATTTCCTTAAGGATTAATTGAAAATTCTTTGATTTTGACCTCCTTTTGTTTGGTCAAAGAAGAAGAAGAAGAAGAAAGGAAATTTGTATGGTTTTCTAGATGATTCGATTCAATTCAAATCGGTTCGGTCTAACTTAGTGGTTTGCTATGATTTTAACTGATTTATAGGTTTTTCATCCGGTTTGATAATAATAAAATATTTTTTTTAATTTAATTTTAATTACCTTCATATTCATTTATATATATTTGTTTTTGATTAAAAATAATTGTCAATAATTACTATAGATGTATATTTTGACCAATAATTATTAATTATTGGTAATAAACACTAGTAACCAATAAAATTTTCTTAATGTCTTTATTTTCAAATTTGCTTTCATAAATTTGTATCAAATATAGAATAAATATTACTAACCATCACAAATTTTATTTTTGACAAATATTTACTAAATATATCTCAAATTATATTTTAGTGACTAGATGCCAATAATTATTAATAACACAAGTTAAGCAATTTAATTGCTCTATCTACAGGGAAACATCATGTTAAACTATTTTATGCAATTTTCCGCTTCGACAATGATTATTAATCATTCATTTTTTCATTATTTTTCTAATAAATATTAATAATAATCGATAAAAATCATATTAAAACAATTTAATTATTCAATCAATAGGAAAATAAAATCACAATAAAATTACTTTGTGTGATTTCTCAGGTACATTCCTTTAACATTTTTTCATTTCTTTTGAGTTGAGCTTATGCGTCTTCTAATTTTTACTCGTTTTTTCTTTTTTTCTAAAAGAAAATCTACTTGTTTAGCTTAGGATAGATTGAAGTTTAGTGAAATAAAATTTAATTGGAAATTTCTTTAAATTAATTACCCTTTTCTTTAATTGAAAAAAAAATTGTAATTGTAATTTGTAAAGCAATATAAATAAAGAAAATCAATGTAAAATTATCTAAAAAATATTTTTTTTCCGTTTAACATTATTGCCTTGGCCTAAAAAATTTATAGGTATGATATATCAGCAAGAGAAAAACTTCAATCGCATGATAATGGCTGAATACATAAATTGACCCTTGTACTTGTGCAAAAAAGTCTTTTAGCCGTCTCAATTTTTAAAATGACCTTTTGACTCCCTAAACTAGTTTTTTCGTAATTTATGCACGCCTAACTAGAGACAGATTGTCTGAGTGCAAGACACGCACGCTGATGTAAAAAAACATCATTTATTGCTAGTGTATGAATAAAAAAAAATAAGTCTAGGGGGTTAATAAGTCATTTTGTGTAAGTACAGAGGGCAACTTATGCATTTGTCGATAATGTGGCTGCCATATCATGCAATCTTAGCAGCCCAACTCGCTAATTTGACGAGTGTATGTCACGTCTCAATTTTTTATGTAGTTAGACGTGCATAAATTACAAAAAAATTAGTTTAGGGGGTCAAAATGTCATTTTGAAAATTGAAGTAGTCAAAAGATTTTTTTGCGCAAGTACAGGGGCTAATTTATGTATTCGGCCCATGATAATTGATAAACTATTATTTAAGAAATTATAAATTAATCAATGTTCATATAATTATCTTATTGATTAAAACAATCATTATTTTTCAAAAAAAAAATCATTATTAAAATATTTAAAAATGAGATTCGATTTTTAATAAAATTAATTGAATTTAGTTAAAAAATTATATAATTTGATATACCTAAAATAAAAAAATCGTACAATCGATATAGATAGGCTTAATAAAAAATAATTAATTATTTTATAGTATCATGGCCGATCTAAAAAATATGAGTTGTAATTAAATTAATTTATATATATATAATAAATGGGCTGATTTAAATAAACTTTGTTAAAAAGAAAAATTTAAACATGGCTGAAATTAAATTTCAATAACAAATTAATATATTCTTGTACTCCAGATAAAACATTAAAATGCACACAGTGAAAAAATATATATATAGGCGTGAGATCCACAAAATGTGATTATTTTTTATTATTTTACGAAGGACAAAATGGGTAATAAGGACAAAATATTTATAAATAAGTATCCGATGGATATTCTGCCAAACCTAGTAACGTGGGCTTCTTGCCGAGCAGGCATCACAGTCCCATCCATGATGGTTGAGTTGCAACTATAATACAATTTAACTCTAAAAATAAATATTAAAAATTAAATAATTACAAATATTACATGTGTCATTTCTCTAAAATCCTGCATCACAGTGATAAGAAAAACATGAATCACTGATACCTTCAACGGCCTCTCTGATTCTCCGGTATGACTGCTTTCTGTGCAACATCATGTCATTTCTCTCTCCATTCACACAGTCTTTAATTATTTTGGTTTATTTTATAATTAATATAAAAAATAACTTTCTATATTGTTAAAATCTACAAATTAATTTTCTATATGCTCTTTATAGTTTATAGTGTATAATATGTTTCATTTATCAGTATTTATATATACATATATGCAGACCGTGGTGAGGTAGCTTTCCTGGTTTTGTTTCCTGTTCTGTAGTAAATAGAAGTCGTATCCTTTGTTATATTGTCTAAAACGTTCTTCCAATAATTACTTTTAACTGGTTGCTGTCAGAGAAACTGAATTACCAGAGATTATA
This sequence comes from Jatropha multifida, assembly GCA_948099535.1. Classification (NCBI taxonomy): domain Eukaryota; kingdom Viridiplantae; phylum Streptophyta; class Magnoliopsida; order Malpighiales; family Euphorbiaceae; genus Jatropha; species Jatropha multifida. The sequence continues at coordinate 42,557 of CANUEX010022270.1, forward strand.
AGCTTCAAGTTCATACATTCTCAAAGTTGCTTAGATATGTACAATGTTATCTGCTCATCATTCTGAGTTTTCTCTCTATACGTTCATTTAGATAAAACTTTTTCACTGTGCTGAAAGGAAAAAAGCAAAAATGGATAGAGACAGAAACGAAACAATCTAAAGGAAACTAAAATGTCCGATTTTGATGGATGTGCGATGTAGCAATGTATCCTGTGGTGAAAGGATGATTTGTACTCTGGCAGAAGATTTAATTAATGAAAAACAGAGTAAATATTCAGCAATGGAAGTAAACTTGAAATAATGTGCTACTAAGATAGGAAGAATTGTATTATATGCATATCGAATGAGGCAAATGTAACAATTGTAGTGCAGAAAATAGAACATGTTTTTCATACAAAATGAAGTGGCAGTATAACTACAAATATGACAAAACTCCTGCAACAGTATAACAATTGTTTTACCCTTAAATCTCATTCCAAGTTTTCACCCTCAGAACGTTTAAAGCAGCTTAGCAGCTTTTGCACAAGCGGATCATCCGGCTTGTCCAAAACTAAATTCATTACCAACTCTGTGGTGGTGGCATCCGCCGAAAACCCCTTGCCAACCATTTCATCAATTAGTTGGTTTGCGATGGACGAATCATTGCACCGGAGACATCCTTGGATAATAATGTTATAAGAGCAACAATTTGGCAAGAAGTCATTCCCTTCCATTTTCCTAAAAAGCTTGAATGCTTCATTCAGTAGTCCTTCTTTGTAAAGTCCATTGATCATTATATTATACGAGAAAACATCAGGCTGCAACCCTTCTATGGAAAGTCTAGAAAACAGTTTCTTTGCATCTTCAAGCTTTCTAACTTTGAACATACCATCAATTAAAATATTATAGACAATAAGATTAGGCTTCAATAAGTTCTTTTGCATTTCATGAAATAGGGTCAATCCCATATCCAGACATCGGTGCTTATAGACGCCATCCATCAAAATTGAGTAAGTTACCACTTTTGGAGAATAGCCACTAGCACACAAGTTCTTGTGTGCTGCATATAAGTTTTTCAAGAACTTGTGTGCAAGTTACCACATTTGCAGAATAGCCACTAGCACACAAGTTCTTGAAAAACTTACATGCAGCCTTAGGGCCCTTCGCTTCAGATAAGCCATGTATAAGAGAACTATAAGTGACATGGTCAGGAATCAATCCTTTGCGAGGCATTTCATCAAGAAGCCTCATTGCCTCATCTATCTTTTTTATCCTACAGTAACAATCAATCAAGATATTGTAAGTAAAAATGTTAGGTGTACAACCTTTGCTTAGCATCACATAAAAAATTTCTCTAGCTTGATCCATCTCGTTGAGTAGAGAATATCCATCCATCAAAGAGTTGTAGTCACAACATCAGGCTTTATTCCTCTTTCAATCATCCATTTGACTATATCATGAGCCTTTGCAACCCTTCCTTCCTTACAAAGTCCATCAACCAATATGTTGAAGGTAATTAAGTCTGGTGTGATGTTTGCTTCCAACATTTCATTGAGCTGCATAGAAGCTTCTTCCCATCGGCCTGAATTGCACAGACCATAGATTAAAGAGTTGTAAGTAACAACATCAGGCTTTATTCTTCTTTCAATCATCCATTTCACTATATCATGAGCCTTTGCAACCCTTCCTTCCTTACAAAGTCCATCAACCAATATGTTGAAGGTAATTAGATCTGCTGTGACTTTGGCTTTCAACATTTTATTAAGCAGCATAAAAGCTTCCTTCAATCCACTTGACAAACACAAACCATGGATTAAGGAGTTGCACGTCACAATGTCCGGAGAGATGCCTTCGCTCTTCATTTTCAAGAAGAGCTCTAATGCCTCAGTAACCAATCTATCCTTACAAAGGCCATCAATGATAGCATTAAATGACACCACATCAGGCTCACAACCTTCCTCGACCATTCTTTTCAGAACACCAAAGGCCACATTGGTTTTCCCAATTTTACACAGACCGTTCATAATCACATTATAGGTATAAATATCAGGTTGATACCCTTTTGCAACCATCTCATCAAATAATTCCACAGCTTCATCAAATCTATCCTACTACAAAGCCCGTTAATCAAGGTATTAAGCGTTATAATGTCAGGCTGAAAACCAAGTTTGAAGATTTTCCCAATAAGAGAGAATCCAAAATCCTCGCGGTCCAGATGGCAAAAGCAATTAGTCAAAATATTTATAGAACAAATATCGGGTGAAATTCTAAACAACTCCATCTGTTTGTAAAGAGAAATTACAGTCTCATAACGTTTCAATCGAACAAGTGCAGATAATAATTTATTAAATTCCAAAATAGATGGCGAGGGATTACTGTGAAGCATCAAATGGAAAGAAGCCAAAGGATCAAATTTGCTTTTACCTGTTGTGCGTGTACTGGTGGAAGTACTATAAGAAACGGAATCAAAAATACCCATTAGCCGATGAAGCCGAAAATTAATAAGGCATCTGGTGGTAGTTGAGATCATTTTGTATAATATATGAAATGAAAGCGAAAGACCCAATCTCGTATAGAGTTTTTGGAAGAAATTTGATAACGGCTAGAGGAGGAGAGAGATGTTTAGAGGAAGAGAGAAGATAAGATATATGGGCTTACAGGCCTATGATACATGGCAGAAAATAACTTCTACCATACCGAGAAAACGCACCGCACCCATACCTTTCTCCTCTGTTGGAGCTCCAGGTCCAAATTACATTACTAAATTGCATGAAAGTCTAAATTATTTACTAATATAAAATTAAATCCTACGAAAATATAAAATGATTTACCTTCGTGAAAATTTTAATTATTTATTAATAGAAGATCGAAAAATTGAATTATTGACTTTGTTCTAAGTTTTCTCCGTTCAATGAACAGTTCGTCAGAGACCTAAATTATCTCCGTCCACTAAACAGCGAAGCTATTAAATCTATAAATTTGGTACACAACATTCGCTACTTAACCTAATTGACACATTTGTTGAAGTCATTATCTATTAAAGTGAAAACTCCTTTTGCACCAGCCTAAATAAATCTCTATTCGTTAAATCATTAACTGTTAAACATACTTAGATCACCTAAATAATTTAAGTAATGGCATGTTCGGATAATAATAACAACAAATAAAAAAACAAAATAAATTTCTGAAAATATTCTATGAATATTATGTTTGGACATAAATGACTAAATAATTAATGAGGGATTACTGTTAATATATAATAATAAAATTAAATAATAATACTCGACTTCTAAGAGAACTCTAACTACTTTGATCAATGAAGAGGATTTCGTACTATGAATCACCTTTGGCTGAATCTCTTTCCATTGATTTAAATTCTGTATTGCTTTTCGACTGCTACTTTGATAAAAACCCCCTCTCTTTATTTTATTATTTAATTACTGGTCTAAAATTAAAAATAAATCTATATTAGTCTCTAGGGTTCGACCTTTCTCACTTTATCTACAAATTCCTTAGAATAGGAAGACCCTTTTTGGTGGTCTCGACAACCATCGCACATTGCATTTTAACTTTTAGAGATAGAAATTACACATATTAAGCTTTAGATTCATCTACTTTATATTTATGCTCATAGTCAAGTAATTTATATTTAAGTTTGCTCAATTTCAGTGTAAGTTAAGAAAATTCAGAATTTCCAACATGCGAGTCACTTGCATTCTTTTATTTGTATTTTTATTTCTACAAATCCTTTTGCTCTTATGTTATTACAAAATATTCCCAACATCTCAAGGCACTCTCATATTAAATTTAATGAATTTTGAAGTCCATAACCTATTCAAATAATTAATTACAGAGTTAAAATTTCAAGCTTTCACATACTGAGTAGTCTAATTTCTTTTATCAATATCTCTATTTTCCTTTATCATTTGGACTTTTCTTTTCTACGAAACCTTTCTAACATCTTAGACTACATCTCTATAAAATTTCATAATTTTTAAGATTTATTTATGTAGTTAATCATCCTAAACACAATAGTAAAAGTTGTTTACAGTGTCACGGTGTGCAGCCTATTTTCCTTTGGCTATATGTCTAGTTCCTTATATTCATTCTTCCTAAAATTTTTACAGCATTTTCTCTGCATCCCAGGCTACTTCCATATAAAATTTTGCAAATTATGGAGTCCATTTGCCTAGTCAAATAGGTCAATTACAGAGGCTAAACTTCAGGCAGATTTTCATTCGAGCAGCCTGTATTTATTTAATTATAATCTCATTTCCCTTTATTCATTGCATTAACCCTTTTACCATGACCTTCCCAATATCCTAACATAGTTTTCTACAAAATTTTATAATTTTTAGAGTTCATTTACTAATTTAAATAATTCAATCTTTGTGACTGAATTTCTAGGAAGTTCTATTGTGATAGATTTAAGCAATTCTTTATCTCCTTAAGCATTCTTAACTTACTTCCAACACTAATTCATGCATTACAACTCTTCCAAAACTTAAATAACATAATTATCTTCCATATATCAGAATACTTAATTCATAGATTATCAATGAAATGACTAAATTTATCCAAGTTAGTTAATTATGTAATCTTGACCTAAAATTCATGTTTAATCATCTTTAATCACCTTAAAATCACTTACTATTACATCATCTCCCCCAAGTCAGCAATAATAAACAAATATCTCATATCATAGTTCATGAAAATCAAAAATAGAACCATGAAAAAGGAAGAGGAAGAGAAGATAACCAACATTTCCTTTAGTATTAATTGAAAATTCTTTGTTTTTCACCTCCCTTTTGTTTGGTCACATGTGGAGAAGAAGAAGAAGAAGAAAGCCACGCTGAAGGATAAGGAAGAAAGAAAGAAAAGGGAATTTGTATGGTTTTCTAGATGATTCAGTTCGATCTAACTCAATAGTTTGCTTTGATTTTAATTGATTCATAGGTTTTTTATTCGGTTTGATAATAATAAAATATTTCATTTTTATATTTAATTTTAATTACCTTCATATTCATATATATATATATATATATATATAATTTTCTTTTTGATTCAAAATAAATGTTAATAATTACTATAGATTTATATTTTGATAAATAATTATTAATTATTAGTAATAAACACTAGTAACCAATAAAATTTTCTTAATTCTTTTATTTTCAAATTTGCTTTCATAAATTTGTATCAAATACAGAATAAATATTACTAACCATCACAAATTTTATTTTTGACAAACATTTAATAAATATATTTCAAATTATAAATTATATTTTAGAAACTAGATGCCAATAATTATTAATAAAACAAGTTAAGCAATTTAATTGCTCTATCAATAGGGAAACATCACATTAAATATTTTATGCAATTTTCCACTTCGACAATGATTATTAATCATTCATTTTTTCATCATTTTTAAATAAATATCAATAACAATTGATAAAAACCATATTAAAACAATTTAATTATTCAATCAAGGAAGATAAAATCACAATAAAATTGTGATTTCTTGAATACCCAGATATCGGGGTGTTACATTCGTTTGGTATTATTTCATTTCTTTTGAGTTGAGCTTATGCGTCTTCCAATTTTTACCTTTTGTTTTTTTCTAAAAGAAAATTATCGTGACCCGTTTCCATTCCGGACCGGCACTAGGGCCACCAAAGTCCATAATAAGCCTAATTACTGATTACAACTCCATAATTACATAAAAATATTCTACAAAACAGCTTATTATATTATTAATGATTCAAACTGTTACAAGGCCTTATTTCATTCAAACTCAACTATTCCAATAAAAATTTTACATACACTTGACATTATTTACAATCATAAGATCCTATCATAACTGCAAATTTTCTACCACTGTACAATTATAAAGAATCTTAATTAGACATGATTTCTATCTTACATATTTAAACATTCTTTTAACTAACTTTGAAAAGAAGAAAAACTAAAGCTTCAAGTATTTACAAACAATTTAAAGTCTCTTGAAAAAAATTAAAAAGAGTGGGGTGAGTAAAAAACTCAATGAATAATAACATATAATACTAAACTCACTTTTGCATACGAATGATATTTTAGGGCATTCTAAATAAACATTCTCCATTCACACAATGTCAATTATATCATCCACGAACAATTGCAACCATATGCACATCAAGTGATCGTTAGTCAGTGAAATTACATTAACAGGACCATGATCACACCCAAACATCTTTTAATATACACGGTATGGTCCTGTAACTTGTGTACTTAGGGAGCCTACCCCCATCCAGGCAAAATATTTTCAAATATAATATTTCTCATAAAACATTTTTCTCCATAAATAATATTTCAATTTGGAGTACACAAGGGGGCGCTACTCCCACCGCTTACGGCCCACTGTTAGCATTCGCACCATGCCCGTTCTGTCAACCCAAGTGATTCACATTGTCCCAACTCCCACACAGCAATTATATATCATTATGCACAAAGCAATTATTCAGTATTTATCAATGCATAATCATTCATCCACATACTATGTATGCAAGAATTTCAAAATAATAGGCACAAGGCATAAAATAGATGTGCAATCATAAATTTGCTAAAACATTGTATATTATTACCCATCTGAAAGTAAAAATTTATCTCCACAGACTAACAATGCTTTCACGACAGAAACTTGGAATTCCTCAACCTAATATCAGATAAACACTACATGTTCAGTCCTTTATTGATAATTAAGTTCTTTATATTCTTACACAAATTAATTAATTTAATCCTATATAATTTGTTTGTTATTTTGAAATCCATTCTTTATTTAAATAAGACTTAAAATTTATTTATTTTCTTTAACAACTAGAAGAAACCATTAGGTCACTTAAAGCCGTTTATTAAAATCTTTTGACTAAATTCAAGTTTCTTTGTAAAAATCATATCTTACTTCTCAAATAAAATTTAAACATCTTCTTTAACTTTCTATTAGTGTAAATATTTAATTTATGTACTTATAAATACAAAATACATTTATCTATTACTTTAAAACCAATATTTTCTTAATCACATATTCAAATTTATTTATCCACTTAATAATTAAAGAAATCATCAAACTTATTAAAATCATTTAATTAAGATTGATTTTTCCATTAGAAATTATATTTTACTTTATAAATCAATTTAATAATTACTAATTTCATTTGTATACATTTTCATATACTTAATTATTTTCAAAGTATCACTTAAAATTCCATTTCAAATGCTTTATTAAATTCGGTCAAATTCAAATTAAGCTTCTCTTTTATTTAACTAATTTATTTTTTCTTAAATTTATTTTAATAAAATTAACTCTTAAATAAATCTCCCCTTTATCAAAGGTTCAACAACATTTTATTTATTATCTACTCTATCCAAATTTCACATCTATAACAATAATACACGGCTCATTCTTCGGACAAAACAATTTAATATTTTATCCGCCATTTTCATTGTTTCATTTATCAATGTCAACATTGAAACTATATTGTAATTGATTTTAAGAAATTTTATTGACTCAATTATTTTACTTAGCTTAATAGAAGTTATATCTTATATATTTAATTAATTATTAATAAGGGATTTTCTTTATAGCTTATGGAAGAACCAAAAGAGGATTTTGGATTTTATTTTAATCACTACATTTTATTTGTTATTACAATTTATAAATAAGTAAATGACAAGTTTTAGTCCCTTGTAATATACTTAGTATGTATTTATAATCATCAAGTACTTATTAAGTATATTACGGCAACAAGTCATATCTTACAGTGAGGTAGGGTATGACACGTAAGACATATCTGCTATCATGAACTCTGATTTGAGCCTTCTTGATGCATCTTCAGTTCTGAGCTCTAAAGTTACCTCTATGGATCTAGACACTTGTAAAGGCTTCCTCGCTATGCTAACCAGTAGGGTTGGGACAAGTTTCAATTTTGCCTAGTCTAACTTCAAGGCCTTAAAGACTTCCATAATTAATAGATTAACCACATTGTCTTCATCTACTAAGACTCTCATTATTAGGAAATTCTCCAAGACCCTCTCGATTCCTTAGGCATCATTTTGTGGAGCACGTACATGCTCATCGTTGACTTGGGAGAATGATATAGGTGATCTTGAGCTCGGCTTTTGTTGGGGTAAAATGGAATAAAGTTCTCTAGCTTTCCTTTTTCGGGTCGCTTTACTATCACCTCCTGACCAGCCCCAAAGATAGTGTGGATTGTGCCTAGGGTGTGGCATTCTTTCACCTATTTATCCTTCTTCTCAATTTCCTTTTAGGCTCGCCCTATAAATTTTTTTAGTTCGTCCTTTTACACGAGGCCTGTAATCTCTTTCTTTAACTACTAGCAAGCCTCAGTCTCATAGCCAACATCCCTGTGGAGCTCATAATACTTACTCTTTTCTTGGTAGCCTGAAGATTCTTTCTTCATCTTTCTAGGGTAGTAGAGTTGGACCTGGTTTCTATGCCCTTTTGCCCAAGACAATATATTTGAGTGAGACCTACTCAAAGGGGCAAAATCTTGGTCTTGCTGTGATTTATTGTCCCTTGAATATAGTGTTCTAACAGCATAATTGGTTCACGAGAATCGGAGGGGTGATCTCCTCCTAGGTGAATGTCTACTCATTGGGGAAGGTTGTCTTTTATGCCTGTGCTTCTCATATTTAGGTGATCTACGGTGCTGAGCTTTATAGGCTTCATCTAGTTTTATGTTTTGTGGGCTCATGCCATGAGTTGGGCAAAAGACAAAGGTGGCTCTATACTCAAACTTTTAAATAACTTATTATACTTGTAGTTTTTGGCCATGACCCTGATAGCTACATCATCATTCAAATTTTTCACCTGCATCGCTATCCTTTGGAACTTAGAGACATACTACCTCAGAGTCTCTCCCTCTTCTCTTTTCAAGTCAACTAGGTCGGATGATATTTTTCTAGATGATACATTTATTATAAATTGAACTCAGAACGCAATGGCTAGCTGTGAGAATGATTGAATAGGCTCTGCTTTAAGTGTCTGTTACCACTCTTAAGCTGCTCTTTTAAGTGTGATTGGAAAAACTTTGCATATAAGGTTCTCCGAGTTGGTTTGGAGGTACATTATGGTTCACAAGGTTGTCAAGTGGCTTTGGAGATTCGTAAATTCGTCATATGGTTGGAAAGTCAAATTTTTGAATTTTAGGGAAAAGCTGCACCCAATATATTGGCTAACAATGGTGATTCATACCGGAGACCGTAATCCCCTACTTCTCTTGTCTCTCGACATTCTCTAACTAGCTCTTTGACGACGTTCTGAAGATTCGCACTAGTTGGATGTGGCTCAACTATTGATTATAAGAGGCGGTTATACTAGGATTCGCCTCTAACTCCGCCTTCTGGAACCATTTAGATATTGGATGGCTTTATGACTTAGGTGATGGCGGTGGTATACCGTGCTCTCGGTGGGGAAGGCTTGTTGGTTTTTCTGGCGGTGTCAGTTCGCTGTTAGGATGTGGGTTCTCCAGGAGGTGCTTTAGCACAATAGTGAACTGGGAGTAGGCTTAGGCTAAGGCTGCTGCCACTTAAGATTAGTTGTTGGTGGAGAAGTTAATATGGTTTACATAACTGCTTCGCCATGGCCACCGCCTTGGCCTTCCATTGTAGGATGATCGCCTGAATCTTTAGCAATGGCTTTCAAGAGTGAAAGTGATCAGGGGTTTTCGGGTGTGAAAGTGAGGTTCATACTCACCAGAAACCAACTAATAAGCTTTCAAAAATAGAGTGGTGAATAAATTGTGAATTAGCTCATGTTTTTGGTGAATTTTTTGTATTTATATTGGAACAAGGAGAATTATATTAGGATAAGAACTGCAAGAATCCTACGTGTATCATCAATTGGAGTTTTTTTAGGAATCCAATATTTTAGTAATTTATTAATATATTACTTTTATATATGTTTTATTATTGTATATTATCAATATTTAATTATTTGAATTATAAATCTTTATCTATATAGAATTATCAATTGCAAGAAATGGTACTTAAATTGTTTAAATCACAAACTGTAACTAAAACGTAGACATGATTAATTAAATGTGTAATTATTTAAATATATTTAATGGAGTAATTTGCTAGAACACATATATATCTTTTAATAGTACACTAAATAAATTTATAAAATACATATGTATAATAATAAAGCCGCGCAAAGCGCAGGCCTCCAACTAGTTATGTTATCATTACCTTTATTTTAGGGGATGAGAGAATGAAGGGCAAAGAAAATGAATTAAAAACAAAAGGAAAAAAAAAAGTTATATGGGACCTATCAAAAATTTTGTTAGCAAGAGGAAAATATGTAAAAAATGGTTAGAGCGGGTTCAGTATATGCAAAAAAAAAAAAAAAGAACCTTACTATGCTTGCATATTGACTACCAATTCAAATCCATTTGATATAAAATAAAGGCCTAATGGGAAAAAATAAAATCTGAACTTTAATATTTTTATCAATTTTAACCAATTTTTTAAGTTTTATTAACTTATTTTTCATATTGAATCTAGCATTCATACGTCTACATTCCATCAAATTTATGATGATATGGTAGTTAAATAAGTTGATTTTCACTACTTGTACTTGAATTATAGCCACTATCATATTGCCATCCCTCAAATCTACTTTGTAATACTAAAATTCGTTAGGTTCGATTTATGTAATAAAAAAACACATTTGCTTGTTTTTACTACATTTCATTCATCGGAATGTTAATTTGCAATACATGTGGTATCTTTTACAGCTAAGCATTATCTCCTCCACCTTCTTTTATTTCCATGTTGACTTTAGTTTTCTCTATCATCTCTCATTTCTCCTCTGTTCCCCACTCCTTAATCACCATGGCCTCTCCTTTCCTGTAACATTCTTGGAATCCCGATATCAAATTTAATCGCAAAGCAAATCTTATACCACTACAAGAAAAGTGAGAAAAGGGGACGGGAATTGAGGACAATGAATATCTTTTGTTCCCAAAAGTCATAATTAACTCCCGGGAATTAAGAGACAATTTTTAAAATTGTCTCCTTTTATGATAATGAGATACAAAGGGGATAATCAATATTTATTACAATAACTTACTAATATTTTAATTATAAATTGAGACGATAGTTGCACTAATAATAAAGGACAATTTACTTCTCCAATACTAAAAACAAATATTATTTTTAATTTTGAGAACGAATGATGTCTCATATGGGAGATGAGATGATTGGTGTCTCCATTACCAATGACAACTATTGTCATAAATTTTGGAGACGACTAATGTTTTATATATAAGATACATCTTACGTCTCATATACTAAAAACAATTATTGTTATCAATTTTGGAGACGATTGACGTCCTATATATATGAGATACAATTTATGTCTCGTATACTAAAGACAATTATTGTTATCAATTTCGGGAACGATTGATGTCTTATATAGAGAACATAACTTCTGTCTCATTTAGTAGGGGTAATTTTCACTGAAGGGGCTTGAACTATAGGTGTAATCATTTAATGGGGTATCATCTTCAATTTGTATCAGAAAAATACCCAAACTCCCCAATTCATAACTGTAAAATGCCTTTTGCCGCAATTGTGAAATTTCGATAGTCGGATTGCCACGTATTTCACGCGTGACATGTTTATTTGCTGAGAAACCCTTTTATTTTTCATGTTGGTATTTTTCTCTCTCCTCCATCTCAGCAATCAGACCCTAACCTATCCCTCTCTCTCTCTCGCTTCGTCTTTGTTTTTTGCAAGCACAAGAATCACGAGCAAGTCGCAACTCTGCTTCTATCGACACACTTGTGTCTTCCTTTTTTCGGCGACTCTAGTGCAGGCAGTCATCTCCGGCCTCTCTCCCGTTGACGATAGAGCACTAGTTTCCTTTTGGTCGCTGAGTCGCTTTCTGTTTCGACTAACACAGCAATCACAGAAAATGCGATCGAGAAATCGCATCACAATCTCTTCAATTATCCGGCAAGATAGTCAAAGACCAGTTGACTAGATGGTCTTCGAGTTTACGAATACTAGTGACAAATGATTCTCAAACTCAAAACGATTCTCACGCTTTAGGGTTTCGGTTGGGGGGACTTCAAACTGTCGATGAACGAGAGAAAAGACACAAAAAAATACAGAAAAGAAAGTTAATCGACAAAGTGAAGAGAGAGAGAGAGAAAGAGAGGGGTAGGTTAGGGTCTGATTGTTGAGATGGAGGAGAGAGAAAAATGCCACGTGTGAAATACGTAACAATCCGATCATCGAAATTTCACAATTGCGGCGAAAGACATTTTACTGTTACCAATTGGAGAGTTTGGGCATTTTCTTGATACAAATTGAAGATAGTACCCCATTAAGTGATTACTCCTATAGTTCAGGTCTCTTCAATGAAAATTACCCCATATAGTAGTAATAAGTATGCCATCTATTAAAAAAGAAAGAAATTAATTATCAACTATCGGTTGGTCTAGTGGGATGAGGTGTTAGATCCTTTAAGCAATGTCTTGGTTATGCTCGTAGAAAGTTTTTTTTTTCATTTACGAGATAATTTTGGGGACGATTAATGTCCCATATAGAAAGGACAAATATTAACCACGTTTTTAAATACAATTTTCATCTAAAATTGAAAGGATGACATATGACTCTTAAACTGAGGATAATTAGCATCCACTAGAAAAGGGACTATTTATTAAAAATCGTCTAATAGGGATAATTTTTTTAACTTAAGGAGACGATTTTAAACGTCCCTTAAAGTACTTTTTTTGTAGTGTACAGGGCAATTTTGCCTCCTACTTCAACAACTATCCAATCTTTCATTTCTCGTTGCTCATTTCTGTTTTTTCATTTTAAAAAAACCAAATAAGATCTGGGCAAACAAAAAAGAGACAAGCCTTGCTGCTAAATAGTGCTCGTTTATTGACTTCCTTCAATGAATCCAATAATTGAAAATAAATTTAAATTTTATTATTTAAATATTAAAAAATTATATATAATGATCATATTTTTAAATTAATATTCATTTATGATAATTATTTATATCTATATTCAATTTTAAAACTTTTTTATTAGATCTTTAAGATATTTTTTTAAATTTAAAAATTAGTGCTTATTTAAAATAATTATCTATATTTATATTTGATTTGACTATTTAATTTTCTTTCCATCTATTTACAATAATTTTATATTTTTATAACTATATATCTTTATTATTATATTTATGCTTATTTGCAAAAATTATATATATACCTATATATAATGTGGTTACTCTATTTTTTATATAAATATTTATCTTATATGTATAAAAAAAATTTAATATAATGTATGATAATAAAGTAATAAAACAACCCGTGCTAGTATAGGCTTTTGCCTAGTTACAAAAATAAAATTGAATCCAACTAAAAATATAAACCTTGAAACTCTCATGGTAGAAAAAATTAGAACTTGAATAATTTTTTTTTCAAAAATATTAACAGAAATTAAAATTTTAATTACAAGAAAACATTAGATTAATGGGATTTTAAAATAATAAATTTTTAATTTTTAATCTTTAAGATTTTTAAGTACATAAAATTAAATAATTAAATAATTTTTTTATTTCACGTAAACTTTACATTTCATGAACCCATAAATGAGATTTAATTGACACATAAGTGTTAATTTGACGAAATGCAAATGGAAACTCGATTGAATATGAAAAAATAAATTTACAATATTGATTGATAAAATTAAAAAAAAAAATTGGTTGGAATTAATAAAAGTGGTAAGGATGATTTTTTTTTTCTTTTACCATTTGGCCCAAAATAATGTAAAAATTTTTAAAAAATTAAAAATAGATTTGAAATTCATTGATGACTTAGAAAATACTAAAAAAGAAAAATTAAACAACTACTTATGAATTAAAAATTCCATATCGTGAATTTATGCATGAAATAAACATGTGAATCGAGTAAGGAACCGAAGCAGCCGGTAAGGAATCCACAATCGAAGAAATTTCCAAAGAACAAGCCAAACGGAAAAGAAGTTAATTTGTTCTCAACGTATAAACCTTTGACCAGTTACAATGCAGAGGGCTTCTTCGTGTCACGTCAAAATTGCTACAGAAATTATCAAACACCGACGACCCAAACAAACTTTCCTTTCAACGCGTTTTCTGTCTATTGCTTCATCCAAATTTCCCTACTAACTCACTTCTCACTCGTTAAAGTTGACTCACTTCATCAAAAGTTGACTCACTGTGTTTACTAAGACTTGTTCAATCTTTTTGTGCTGATAAGAAAAGATAATATGCATATAACTGCACAAAATGACAGAAGCGCCACATTCAGAAAGAGCCTAAGCCACATACTTTCATTATCTAACCAGAATTGTTGGTATAAGCAATGCTCTTATCAAATTTACTGGATTACAGCATCAATGTTACACACACAGACCCACTGGTCAATTTACAACAATCGCCGATAGATTCCCCTCAGATCAAACAACTCCAGCATTTTACTCCTAGCGCCAAAAGTTTCTCCCCTTCGAGGTTCTGTTGGGCGAGAAAGAATCCCACCAACTTCACTGAAGTGATGAGGAAAATCGTAACCTGATTACGAGCAAGGAGAGAATAAAATGTATTTGTACTGGTATTTACACTCAAATGGGTCTCGTTCTCGGTGATGCGCCTGGCGTTTGCCCTTTTAATATAGAGTTTTCAAAACCAGGATCAAGAGTATATATTGTGTTTGGTCTTGTAGAATATAATGAGTAGTCACTCAAGTTGTAACCACTTTGCCCTACCAATGCATACGTTGGGTGGGGCGGCGAAAGGAAACAACTCTTGTGTGCTGGTCCATAATGTCGCAAAGGGCTAGAACAAGGGGACACAGGCAAAGAAGTGATCATTCTTACATCATCCCTGCATATAGTACCATCAAAGTTGATAGAGACTTCCAACATAATCAATCAAGCAATAATAAAGCATGAATAGCAGAATGTTGTTAACCTTGTGTTCTTCAATGCTCTTGTATTAGTGACTACTTGCTTCATTGCATAATCTCCATCCGACCTATTTGAGTGAAGATCCAACACAGGCTGCTTGGGAAGCATAATTACTACTAGTTAATTGACATCCAGCTTTAGGTTGAAAAATAAACTGGAGAACACAGATTCATTTCCAGAAACAAGATACACATACACATACAAGAGTTATGTTTAAGGTTTCGAACTGCCAAATCTTTTGCAGGTTCAACATATGAAAAATACAGTGGCATTTCACATATGAATTTAATTGCCCAATAAAATAACAGACTATCTATCTATAATCCTTTCTCAAACCGTATCCTTCCGCTAATTAGATGTTCATTCTTTGCTTAACTACAGATATCGACAACACATAAGTTACTTGCAAAAGCCTCAGGATTTCAGAACTGCTGTTACCTATAGCAAATGGCTCATTAAATAACATGACATATTGACTAGAGGCAAGAAGTTCCCAACATGTACTCCGTAAGTATGTCCTAGTTAGTTCTAATGATAATGTGAAATAAATGCGCTCAATTTTCAATGCATAAAAAAAAAGTGGACCTTGTATCTTGCAATTTTGAACACGTCTAGCAGTACATTAAGTAAGCTGAAAAATATACCGGTGTACGGCTTCCATCAAAAGTGCATGGAAAAGCATCCCTAGTTATGTTGATGTTAGCAACCCTTGTTGTTGCTTGATCCCGGATGAAAGGGTGGTCCAGCAATTGTGAAGCTGTAGGGCGTGCTGATGGATCCCGCTGCAGGCACAACTTTATAAAATTTTTTGCGTCATTTGACAGGTGATCAGGTATATCGGGCATATCTTTGCTGTTTCCAATTTTAAATATTGCAGCCACCTGTTAAATTCAGTACAATCAGATGAATTTGGTCTTACAAAAACTTAAAGCTGACAATGACAATGACGATGATTTGAGCTAGTTATTTTTCAAAAGCTCACCCCTTCATACTGACTCCATGGTGGCTTTGAAGTTCCCATTTCAAGAATTGTACATCCCAAGCTCCATATATCCACTGCGAGACTGTAGCCATTCGTATTCATTACAACCTGATATCAGAGAATCCATAAAAGAAATTAGCAGTGGGCACTGAAAACTGAAAAGCTATGAGACAGAAGGGGTGTGTGGTATTTCAGTGGGGAAGGGGGTAATGAACCTATTTTGAGCCAATTAATATGTGGTAAGGGATGTAAAGCAAGATACCTCAGGTGCCATCCAATAAGGACTGCCCTTGAATGAAAGCATTGAAGAGCAAGATGTAATCTGATTCAGAACACAATTTGAAAAAGCTCCAAATCATAAGCCAAAATAGAATAGCAGAATAGCAGAATAGAAGAACCAAAAACAAAAGTTGACAATATTTCTCAGGCAAAAGCAAAATTTATTAGGGAAGTCTTGTTCTTTTCTCTCCAATTTGAAGCACAAAAACTGAAATAATTGTGAATCTCTAGATTAAGATGAAATGTACATGTTTAGCCATGCCAAAGTCCGCCAGCTTGATTTCACCATTAGGATCTACCAATATGTTAGCCCCTTTGATATCCCTGTCAGGCAAAAAATTGAAAGATGAGAAAATTGAAAAAACTCTGATTTCAGTTACAGTAGCTAAGCACCCATAATTAGCACAGAGTTCAACTCTTAAATACCTGTGCACAGTATTTCTTCCATGCAAATAGGCAAGCCCAGATAGGATTTGCCTGGTATAATTTTGAATAACTGGTTCCTTAAAGGCACCATATTCCTGAAGCAGTTTATGAATTGAACCACCAGAGACATACTCTAAATAAACTGAAAGCGTTTCTTCACTCTAAGGAGATGGAAAACCAAAAACGGGTATCAAAGCAGGGTCCAATATTTATAACGGACCACTTGGATTGAACAAAATGGCTTAGTTAACATAAAAGGAAGATAATTCCAATAACCCCTTCAAATAATATTTGTGCCTTTAGAAAAGTAATCCATACCAGTTCACTTGCATAATAACGCACGATGTTTGGATGTGAAAGCTGACTGAGCAAATTTATCTCCTGTTGATAAGGGGAAAAAAAAAAGTTAAAAACGCAAGTCAAATCCAAATTATCTAAAGCCAAAAAGCGAAATGCGCTACTTTAAAGTCCATTACTCATGGAACAGCATTGAAATTTGCTGCTCGTATGTTTTTTCAATTTGACATAGTAGGCAAAATACCTGGTTCAGTTGCTTAAGACATTCTTTTGACGTCTGATCATCAGAAACAACTTTGACTTCTTTTATTGCACACATCTGCCCACTCTCACTGTTTTAAGTTGCAATACAACATTCAGAAGAGTGCAAAACAGAGTAATTGTGTAAATTTATTTGTAACTTGCATTGTTCTTTTCCTTTTTAAAAAACTTGCTAAAACATTGATTTATAAGTAGCACAATTCAAATAATACAAAATAACTGCCTGCTATATGATAATTACAATAACCAAAAATGCACACCATTGTCATCTTCAAAAGTTGACAAGATGGAAAATGCATGTGCAATCATAATACTTTTTAAGCAAAATAAAATTTCCAATGATTAGAACTTATAATCGTAAGGCTATCTAGTTTACAAACCATTGCATTACCTGTTAAATCCAAGGTAAACATGTCCAAAAGTTCCCCTTCCCAGGAGCTTTCCTTTCTTCCATTTTGACACTGCAATAGCAGTATTTTCAGTTACTACAGGAGTTCTTGTGCCTGGCAAGGAAGGAGGGCTCGTTGGAGAACCAGGTGGAAGAGGCAAAGGATGACATTGACTTTTCCCATCATCTAGCCTTCCCGTTGGAGACTCTAGACTCATACCCCCCAGAAGTGGATGAAGAGGTGAAGCAGACCTGCTGGCCCCTCTTGATGCCGGACCAGGGCTTCTAGATCCCGGACCAGGGCTTCTAGATCCTGGACCAGGGCTTCTTGATCCTGGACCTGGGCTCCTTGACCTTGTATTGAACCTTATATCGCCATATCCTCTGTGATCACCAGATGACCTGGGTTTCAATTAGGATTGGCACTTTTCAGAGTCAAATTGAAAACTATTATTGTAATAATGCTTTAGACTAACCAATTAGAAGCAATTAGCTGGTTTTCCAGTAAGGTATATGACATCTCCAGATGTAGCAAATATAAGAGGAAGAAATGCCACCAGCACAGAGCTTACATTTAACCAGAAAAAGCTATACGTACTACGTTTGTAATGAATGAACTCATTTACTTAACATAAGCTCCATTTCCAAACCAGAGCTTTATCCATAGCATCTATATAGCTGCTTACGGAAAAACAATTAATCAACCTCAATGCCACATAGACTAAATATTTTGATTCTAACTGTTAATTTGCAAATGAAACCAAAATGTAAGAAGACCAAGTCCAATAGAAAATGGAGTTCCAGAGCTGCAAAGATATTACTAAGTCCAAGAAGCCAAGGAAAGCAAAAAAGAAAAAGAAAAGAAAACAAAAGGAACCCCACATCTCCATCTAACATTTTTGATTGGACAGAGAAGAGGAAAAAAGGGGGGGAAAAAACCAAGTACACAGCAAAAATACTCTGACAGAGAAAAAAGAGACAGACACAAAGCAAATACGGTATAAGACAGAGCAGACAACATAGCCAGCCCAGAAACCCTATTCTGACACAAAACAATATGGGATCAAAACAACATCTTTTTTCGTCCCTTACAAACCCTAAAACACTTCAACAACACACTAATAGACATAAATTCAAACCATGTCTTCATGCCTCAAAATTATCAATTGAGAAATTAGTAGAATTCCATGTAATCATTGATGACCATCACTCCTAACAATTTATCAATAAAAAATAAGAATCAAGCCTAAAGCCTTAATTTTTTGATATTCAATAGCAAGACCCAGAACTTAAAAAGAAGAATTATCTACGAAACCAACCTGTAACCACCAAACAGATTACTGTGATGATCATTTGAAATCGGATGATCTTCACCAGAAGACCCAGAAGAGCTAACACTTGAAGTACCAGAAGCCGACCCAGATCCCAAGCCGACCCCAGCAATCCCATGATCAATTCCATGCCCAGAAGGCGTAGGCAGTGGAAGCCCTCTCTTCTCAATTGAATCCGAATCAAAACCCGAAAACCCAGATGACCCACCAGCAAAATCCTTGCTCCCACGAGGAGAATTCCGGGTCAAAACATCCTCATCAAAACTCTTAGGCTTGTCTTTACTGCTCTTCTTCTTGCTAACATCATTTTTCCCATGTAAGTTATCCTGTTGCTTCTCTTCCTTGCTCTTCGAGGTCTTTTTTCCCCACCAAGCCGGCATCGCTTTAGCCAACAGCAACTGAGACAAACAAAACTGCTGCTACTACAGCTTCCTATCCCTCTCTCAAGAGAGAAAAGTTGGGATTTGTGTTCCGCGTACAGATTTATAAGAGAAGGAAAACGAGAGGAAATGAGAATAGAAACGGGGAAGACCTGCTATTTTTTGTTAAATAAAAAATTATTTTGGAGAGAGAGAAAGGAGAGGAAGAAGAAGAGAGAGTGGGACCAGAGTCTACAGTGAAGAACAGCTAAGGAAAGATGAGAGATTTGGAGGACGGCAGGCGGTGGTTGGATAAAGAGGAGAGCGATGACGTGGCAACTTATTAATTAATTAATTATTTATTTATTTGTTTACGTGTGTGTGTCGACCATTTGTAATTGTAAATGTGTGCATGTTATTAGTTGTTGTAAAAAGATGGAGAATCTACATGGATTATTGTGCTTTTTATTATTTTTATTAAAATTAAAATAATAATTTAAATTTCAAATTAAAAAAAAGGGGAGAGAGAGAGAGTGCAGAGAAGCAAGCAAGAGCTTGGAGTGGAAGCGTGTGGGTTGTTACAATCACCTCCTGCTTTTGGTATATTTATTTTTCATTAGATATTTAATTGAAAATAATAATAATAACAAATAAATGGATAAGTGATATTTAATTATGATAATAAAATAATAATAATTGTAGTTATTATTTATCATGTCATCTATACATCTTGCTAACATCAATAGTTTGATTAAAAGATTATAAGTACTTCTCTTTAGTTTATATTCATTCATAAGAGCCTTCTCCTACTTCATTGATTAGGACAAGGTATGGTTGCTAAGAATACTAAAATACTAATTTTTGCTATATTATATAGTTAGGCCAAATAAATTCTTAACTTTAATATTTTTTATAGTTTTGGCCAATTTTTTAAATTTTTATCCATTATGGACGTTAAAATTGATTATAGTGGGCTCTACATATAACATATAACGGCAAATCTAATAACTTAGAAAAAAAACTTATTCTTGGTCATCAAAATTTAAAACTCAACACCAATCGGCCTAACTAATAAAAAAAATTTAATTTTTTATTGAATGGTTAGTGAATTTTCCAACTAGTACTAAGTGTTACTTATGAGGTCCACATTATTAGTTTTAAGCGGTGCATATGCCAATTAAATTTAAATAATAATTATATTAAGGCCACACTTGTAAATTTAAAGTGCAAAATGTTGATTTAATAAAATTAAAATAATTGTAGAAAGTGTTAAAGTCATTTGTTGAGACAGAATTATCATTTGAAAAATAAATGAAATTAGGATAAATAAGTGCAAAAGTATTAAACTTTTGTTGAGTTTTTCAATTATTTTACTTTCAATTGCTAATAACTATAGAGTCAATTTTACTTATAATTCCTCATCTTAGAGTTTCCACACTTAAACTGTATTTATACTTCAACGAGGCGGTTTTCGTGCTTCGCGTGGTAATATAATATTTCATGATTTAAATTAAATATTGTCATGTAAAATAAAAAATTTTTATTCTAATTAAAAGAAACATGATTTTTAAGGTAGCAGTTGAAGGAAAATAAGAGGGCAGAAAAGTATCTTCCAATACTAGATTAAGGCACATGCAAAAAAGGACATTAGTTTCAAATATTAAAATTGTAAATTAGAAAGGTAAGGGAGACATATTTTCTCTCGAAGATCTCCAAATTTTCCTAATTAAGTTCAAATCAAATAAAATGAGAGTTGCATCAACATCCATGATTTTCCTTTATATATATTATAGTTCTTTTTATAACATGTGATGCATGTTGACTGTACTCGTCATATATTTATTTTTTATACTCATTTAGCTTTTTATTTATATAATTAAAGTATAAATTCTTATTTACATTGCAATAAACATGGTGATTTTTTATATATACAGTTAAATATTTTTTAATTATATGTTTGCATTATAATATCTCATTGATAAAAAATTGATATATCTATTCCTCCATTTAAAATTGTAATTTAAATATGAAATATGTCATTTATACTCTCTTCAATCTGCTAATTCGTATAACTTTTATTATACTCTATTTGCTTTTATTTTTTATTTAAGCATCAAATTGATTTATAAAAACCATGATAATTAACTTATATGTTTTGAATAACTTTCATTATAATTTCTTTTAGCAAATAAATATTCTTTAACAATAAAGTAAGAAATTAATCTAATAAATTAAATTAAATATTTATAAACAATAACAATTTTTACTTTTATTTTTTTACCAATCAAAATCATAAAATCATTAAAAAAATTTATTAACAGAATTATATTCATTAATAGATAGAAAGCGTAGGATTTGAATTAAATAAAAATCAATATCATTAATCAAATTCAAATGTTTAAAATAATAATTTTTTAGCTGCCAATCAAATTAAAATTAAAGAAATTTAATTATACCATTTTTAAATCAAAATTTTAATTATCTAGATATATTTATTTAAAATAAATTTAAAAAATAAAAATTTCAAATGCTTCATATTTACACTTATTCATTAAAAATAATAATGCTGAAGATAAATTGCTATAACAGTAAATAAAAATAATAATAAATTATTAAAATTATTAAAGTTATTATTAATAATTTATATAATAATATAATAAAATATAATATAATTAGACATAATAAGATAATAATAGTAAAATTTTATATTTTCAAATGCTTAATTATCTCTATATATTTATGTCACGATCCAAAACCGAGGGTCGGACCGGCACTAGGACCTAGGTAAGCCTAAGGCTCCCGAGGCCCATAGTAAGCCTAAACTATCAAATTCCAATCCTATTATCATTTGACTATCAGAATAGTAAGCCCATATTATGACATTTTCATAAGTCAATCAGAGTTAATAATTCTGATCCAGCATTAGTATTAATTACTATTCGCAGCTCGGGCCCATATCCATAAAAATATATTCTCATACAAATATGTATTTGTCATAATATGATCAAACTATCCCTATCATACAGTCTCTAAATTATCATAAAACACTCCACGATTTATTTATAATCACATGATAATTATTTTACAAGCCAGTATTTATTTAAACATCCTAACTGCGGAGTTAAATAAAATGTGCGGAGTATTCCAAATATTAACAGAGAGTTTATACTAACATGATTACTTCTCTGCGAAGAAGGAAGCAGAGTCTTATAGACCAACAGTATCCTTATTTCCTTCAAAATATTTATGGAAAAGGGGGGTGAGTTTCACTAAACTCAGTGAATAATAATAAATAATGCAAACCCACACATTCAAGCAGTATGCTTTCACAATATAATAAATGGCATACTTCACAAGCACGTGACAAACAACAGCATCTTCAAACAAGTCACATTCAAATACTCACAACATGTGGAAATTAGTCAGTGATGTCACAAATCCACCTATTGGCCCCAGGCCAATTCAATAATAATAATATATATATAATAGGGAGCCGATCCCCCATACTAGGCCTATTGACCCATAGTGACACACGTCGTCCCAATTTCTACCCAAATACAAAAGCACATTATTTCACATCACAAATATTCAACACAATAAATGCAATATATGAATGTAATCAAGGGCGAAAATTATATAAATTAGAGAAATGAGATATTATATATATCTAATACTGAGATATTATATTCGGAAAATGAGGAATATTAGTATAGCAATAAGAAATGATTCACAATTATTTAAATAATATGAAGAATATATGAGATGCATATGAAGTGCATGTATGCAATGGTGTGCACCATTTATTATTACTCACAGTGACCGCAGAATAAGACTCAGGTCTGTCATGGGTTCTGATTCGGAGGAGCGGTGGAGGAACTTGGTCGATCTAAGAAACACATATATTAAGGAAATATTATTAGTTTCCGACTCCCTTAATTAAAAATATTATTCCAATAAACCTTATTTTATTTTTCTGACTAAACTTCTAATAATTCACTAATTAATTCATCAACCTCCTACTTAATAAAATTATTCTATCAAGATACCAATAATTAATGTCCTAAAATTAATTTAACCTCCATAATTTCAATTGAAATTAATCAACTTAACCTGTAACTAAGTAATCAATCAACTACCATAATTCTATCAATATACCATATAATCAACTAATTAACTATAATAATTCCTCAAATATTAAAAAATTCAACCTAAAATACTAAAAATTACTAACAACTAACCACAAATATAAAAATCTCATTCAAACCATATAATTCACAAATTAATCAACTAATCAACATAATTAACTACTCAAATAATAAAATCATTCAACCAATTATTCAAAAAATTAACCAAATAATTAATCACAATTTAAATCAAATAAATTCTAAAAATAATAAATTTATACCCAATAAATGTCAAATTCCCAAAAAGTCCTTGAATCGGAGGAGGAGGAGGAACGGCGCGAGGAGCTGCTAAAGTTGCTGCCGCTCTCGTGGCTGTCTGGCGACTGCAGAGAGACAGGGAGGAACAATGGTGGCGCGATGTTTGCAGAGAAAGAAGGAGCAGATTGGCGTTCCTGCAACTGCAGAGAAGGAGGCAGAGCAAAGCTGCTGCTGCTGTCTGGTGACGCTGCAGGTGCTGGAAAGGAGGTGGAGGAGCTGTGATGGTGGCTGGCGGTGCTGCTGCAATAGAGGCAGTGAGAGTGCGACAGGGAGAGGGAGGCAGCGCACGGAGAGAAAGAAGAAGAAGAAGAAGAAGAAGAAGAAGAAGAAGAAGAAGAAGAAGAAGAAGGAGGAGGAAGAAGGTGGTGGCGCGACTGTGGTCGGTGGAGGCGTAGGGAGAGGAGGTGCTGGTCTGTGGTTGCAGCGAGAGGAGGGAGGAGAAGGTGACGATTTAAAGAAAAAAAATAAAAAAAATTAAATAATAATAATAATAATAAAAATAATAAAATATTATAAAGTTTTATAATTATTAAATAAAAACAAACCGTCCAAGGTAAGTTGTCGGGGAGAAAAAAATAGCGACGCACAGTGTTTTTCAAAAATATCCGATTCGGGTCTAATTAAATTAATCCGGTCAATAAAAAAATATTGGTTCGATTTTATTCGATTAACGGTTATTCAATAAATTTTTGAGCGAACCAAAATGGTTTTTGGTCCCGATAATATTACGTGGCATAATATTATTGGCTAAAAATTTACAATTTAAATTTAAATAGGAATGTTTCGAAATAAAAATTTCAGGGTATTACAATTTATCTATTAAAAAAATTTAAAAAAATATCTAATCAAATTATAGAAATATTATATATATTTTTATGATAAAATTTTTTAATTGGTTATGACTAAGATTATTTTAGAATATTTTTATGTTAAATGGATAATCCGTGATACATAAAAAATTAATAAGTTCTAAAAGTGGTATATTATATGTTTTTTTTAAAAATATATTTACATAATAAATAATATTTGGAAAAAGTGAAAAATAATATTTCTCAAAGTTGTCATCCCCTTTAGTTGCTATTGGTGGTTGTTTATGCAGTGATTTAAAATTAAAATATTCAGTAAAGATAATTATTTGATTAATTATTTAATTAAAATGACAAAAACAAATATGAAAAAAATATTGCTCAAGCATTAGCATTACATTACTGGAAACAAGTGTAATCAAATATAAGTTCTTAAACTATGTTTGGTTGGATGTAATGCAATGTAATCAAAGATGTAATGCAATGAAAAATGTAATGCAATGGAATGTAATTAATATTTTATTACTTTGTTTGGTAGTATAATTGATAAAATTTATGCAATGTAATCGTCATTCCATTTTTATGTTTATTTATATATATAAAATAAAATGTAATTAAAACACTACCACTACCAATTACACTGCTGCCACCACCACTGCTTCACCACCATCAATCACACCACCACCACCACTACCACTATCGTCACTGCCACCACCATCACAACCACCAATCACACCACCATCATCACTCGATCTCTACCATCACCATCACCACAACCACCACCACCACCTCAAACACCACTCCACTACCACCACAATTACTACCATATCAAACACCACTCCATCGCCAGCATCATCACCACCATGTCATATTAATATAAAAAAATATCTGAACTAAAACTATTTATTATATTAAATTATTAAAGATCACTTAGATTTATAAATTTATTTGAATTAAAAAATTAAGAAAAGCGTAAGCCGAAAAAAGTGTAATTTAAGGATGATCATTTAGCCAATTCAGTTAATTTGAGTAAAATTTTTAATCGAAATAAATTAATCAAAATTTTTTTTACTTAACCAAATTAATTTTTTAGCTGAACATAACCGAACTATTTTGGCTGAATTAATTTTGATTCTTAACTGAATCAAAGTTAAAGAAAATAAAAATTTAATTAACTGAAATTAATTATCAAAAATTAATCGAAGTTATTATTTACTGCTTAATCAAAATAAAAATTGAAATATTTTTTATTTTTAATTTTATCATCTACTTAATCAAAACAATGTAGTTTTGAGAGTCGATTAATTTGATTAATTCGAATAAATTAAATTGATCACCAAAATTTTAATTTTCTCTAATCAAATTTTTAACCGAAGATTTATTCACCGAACCAAATTAGCCAAATTAACTCAATATCAAATTAACTGAACCGAATGCTCACTTCTAATGTAACATAACAAAATAAAAGTTGATTAAGTCATTATAAATTAACTTTTTTTCATATATTTTCATTGAATAAATTAAATTATAATATAAAATTATAAGTATTTTGATCTTTTTAGTGATTTTTATTCAATTATTCCCATTCCTATAATAAAATATGATTTTTATTATGTGGTGATGGTGGCAGCAATGCAAAGTAATGGTTGTGGTAGTGATGATGGTAGTAGAACGTTGGTGGTGATGATGGTGGTTGAGGTGGTGGTGATTATAGAACGCTAGTGGTGGTAGTGATGTGGTGGAGCAGCGGTGGTGGTTGAGATTGAGGAGTGATGATGGTTGAGGTGGTGGAGCAGTAGTGGTTGAGGTGGCGATGAGGGTGGTGGAGTGGTTGTGGTGATAGTTAAGGTGGTGAAGCAATGGTGGTGGTGGGAGTGATGGAGCAATAATAGTGGTGGAGCGGTGGTGGTGGTGGTGATAGAGCGATAATGGTGGTGGTGGTGGTGGTTAAGCGATGGTAGTAGTGGTGGCGTTATGGTGGTGGTAGTGGTAGAGCGGTGGTAGTGGTGGTGATGGCTGTAGTAGTGAGGTGGTAGTGTTAAATAGTTTTGAATAGTAAATTTTTTATTAGGGTAACTTGATCTAATTGGTGTTACATGTGCTTAATGTAATAAGTATGTAACACCCCAAAATTTCAGATCTTAAAATGATATTATTTGGACGGATCATGAATGGTATCACCCGAGGAGGAAATAATATTTTATTTGGACCCGATAATGATATTGAGCATAATTAATATTTGTGGAGTTAATTAGATTTTATGTGATTGGTTTTAAGTAATTAAAGTTAAGATGTAAATTTTTCATGATAAAGTAATAAATTATTGGTGAATAGTAATTTATAGGTCTGTGAATAGTATCATCGGTCCGGGACTTGGTCTTATTTCGGTTCGGAAAAATTACTACATGTGTCTAATATGTTATTTAATATTTTTGGAGTATGTTTGCATGATTTAGGTGGGTAGGAAATATTTCATGAATATTTTTGGAGAATTGCGGCAACTAATGAATGTTATTTTTATTGTGGTATATTAAGGAATAAATGGTGAATTATTTTTGAGAAGTTAATTTAATTAATTTGTGGAGTTAAATAATATTTAGAAATGAATTATTTGAGGGATGAGATTACCTAAGACTTGATCTTGGCCATTGATTTAGCATGAAAAGAGAAAGCAAAGTTTGACTTTACTACTTAAGTAATCTACACATTCTCTTTCTTCTTCCTCCCCATTCTCCACGCCATTTCTTCTCCTCTTCTTCTTCCTCCATTTCTTTCATTTTTCTACCACAAATCTCCATTAAACTACCTAATTAAATAATAGAAAAGTAATTAACTCTTAAGGAACAAGTAGTAAAAGCTAGAATTTGGAGTTCCTAAGCTTTGGATTTGAAGTTGCCATTGAAGGAAGTGAGTTGTAATTTTTGGATTTTATGATTTAATTAGTAAAATTCAAGGATTAAGCATACAATAGATGCATTAAATCATGCTCTTTTCATTTCTTATGTTAAATTTTGAGTTTAATGGGATTTTCTCCTACTTTGAAGAAATTGGTGAAACCTCCACCAAAGGCAAAGAGAAGGCTAAGGATTAGATTGTTCTAAACTTCTTTAAGCTTAATTAAGAGGTTAGTGCAATAATATTCTCATTCCCCTTTCATTTTCTTAAGTTTTCAATTTTAGATTTTTGAAGGAATTTTGAGAACTTTGTATGTTTTGGTTAAACTGATGAATTTTGATGTTAGAGGTGTACTTAGGTGGGATTGAAAGTCATTTTTGACCCTTTTATAGTTTCCATTTATTTCTGACTTCTTCATGAAAGTTGTAGCTCTATGTCTTAGCTTTTCAAAACATCCTCTTATGTTCAATTCCAATACTTGTAGCTTAACTTATGATTTAAATACCAAAACTAGTTCTATTATAGTGTTTCACATGTAAATTCGAATTGATTGTCCCTTTTGGCTACTAAAATGGCAAGATAATATCTTGTGTTCTTCATAAAAGTTGTATTTCTACTTCTTATATTTCTAAATCATCCTCTTGTGTCCAATTTTAATACCTATATCTCAACTTATGATTTTTATACCAAAACTGGTTGTGCTGAATCATGTTTGGATTGTTGGTCTGTGTTTTTGGGTTTCTTACACCCTCTTAGAAAATGATTTGGACTATGATACCTTCATGACATTTGTATAATTTTATCTTAGCTTTCTAATGAATTAAGTTTCACTCAATTTTAAGTCCTATAACTTTAGTTATACCCTAAGAACACGACAAAGGTCAGGTTTATGAAAATGCTAGAAATTTCTTGATTTAAGTACTTTTATACTATATTAAGTATATTTATTTTGAATATGTCCATTTGAATTTATTTTATTAAGTATAAAAAAAAGAGAATGTGGTAATTTTTGTAAGTTGTAAGTTAAGTGATTTTGAAATAATAAGTGTTAATTTTAAAAT
>CANUEX010022273.1:0-40227 GCA_948099535.1 Jatropha multifida
CCCCCCCCCCCCCCCCCCCCCCCCCCCCCCCCCCCCCCCCCCCCCCCCCCCCCCCCCCCCCCCCCCCCCCCCCCCCCCCCCCCCCCCCCCCCCCCCCCCCCCCCCCGCCCCCCCCCCCCCCCCCCCCCCCCCCCCCCCCCCCCCCCCCCCCCCCCCCCCCCCCCCCCCCCCCCCCCCCCCCCCCCCCCCCCCCCCCCAAAGAAGAGGAAGATGTACGACATCGGCTCCCAAGCATCACAATACTACTGCAACTCAATTTCAATCGCTATTGGTGCTTCACCATCACTACCACCTCCTGAGCATAGTGCCAAGGAGATTAGTGCATTGAGAGCTCATGTTGATGACCAAGGGAGATAGCTCGTGGAGCTTAGAGCACTTATGATACAGATGTCTGGTCCCCAGATGATTATTGCTTCCTCTGATCCTCTGACTGTTCCAGATCCACCAGTGCTTGCTACTATTGGGCCTCAGATGACATCTTTCATTCCTCCTCCAGATACTATAGCTAAAACTACACATATATTAGCGACTCCTCTAGACACTACAGTAAACCCCGAGGACACCACACTAAATCTTGCAGCCACTTCATAGGTCTGACATCATAGATTTGACTTTGGACCAGTTTAGATCATTATTTTCATTGATTTCGCTTTCATTTTTTATAACTTATTATGTTTATAATGTTTTTTAGATTGTTGTGATAATGATGTATATATATATATATATATGTGTGTGTGTTGTTTTTCAATAGGTATATAAAATATGTATTTGCATAAATATTTGCAAAATATTTTTTTTCTTTTTAAAATAATTTTGCGACCTCTAATGTAATTTAAATAATAAACATTGCAAAAGAATTGCGAGTGATATCCAAACTAGACGGGAAATTATTGGGACCGACTTGCGACTACAGATTTCCATTTGCGACTGACAATTAGGCGAGAACTATTTGCTATCGATTTGAGACGTACGCGATATGACAAATTGTTTACCAAATTGCGATAGATTTTCTTTCCATTTGTGACCAATATTATGTTTGCAATTTTGCAGCCGAAGTTCTTTTCTGTCGCAAAAGTCCTTGCAACAGGTATTTTATTGACTAAACTCGTTTTGTCGCCAATCAGTCGCAAAATTCATTTTGTGATCGATTTGTTTCATTTTGTGATCAATTTTGTGGCCAGACGGTCTACATGCAGGCTTCTATCAGCACAATTGGCAGCTGGTAGGAGACTCTATCTGCACTAACATTCAAGCTATCCTTGGTCGGGGTAATATTGATAAGAACCTCAATGAGACGCTATTAGTCTTGATTTCGAAAATTCCAAACCCTACATCCTTGAGTCAGTTTAGACCTATAAGCTTATGTAATGTGATCTATAAAATTATCACTAAGACTCTTGCGAATCGGATTAAACTGATGCTACCATATGTTATAAGTCCTAATCAAACCAATTTTATGCCGGGTAAACATATAATCGATAACATTATTATTGCTCAGGAGGTTATCCACTCTATGAAGATAAAAAGGAGTGGAAAGAGGTACATGGCTATCAAAGTTGACTTGGAAAAGGCCTACGATAGGATGAGGTGGGACTTTCTTATGGATAGCCTCTTGGATATGGGTGTTCCTGGTTCTATGGTCAATGTGATTTTGAAATGTATTTCCTCCATCTCTATGAAGATTCTTTGGAATAGGTCTTGTACATTTGAATTTTATTTGACCCGGGGACTTCGTTAGGGTGACTCGCTGAGCCCTTACCTTTTTGTGATTTGCATGGAAAAGTTATCTCAGTTGATCAACAAGGCAGTGGATAGCAAGGTGTGGAAACTGCTCAAGCTTATTAGAAATGGCACACTATATCACATTTATTTTTCACAAATGACCTCTTACTGTTTGTGAAGCTTCATCTAATCAGGTAAAAGTCATCAAAGATATTTTGGAGGTTTTTTGCAAGAGCTCAGGCCAAAATGTCAGTCTGTCAAAGACTCAGGTATTTTTTTCTAAAAATGTTACAAAGCAGCAGCAAGCTCAGCTTGGTAATGGCCTTAACTTCAAAGTGACAGACAATTTTGAAAAATATCTTGGTGTTCCTATTAATCATGGAAAAACTAAGATAACTGCTTTTAATTACATCTTGGAGAATGTCAGGAAGAGATTATCTTCTTGGCAAGCTATCCATTTGTCTTTTGCAGGTCGTATTACCTTGGCTTCTTCAGTTATAACTACCATGCCTTACTATGCAATGAAGACGTCTAAATTGCCAATCCACATTTGTAGGGAGGTTGAAAAATGCTGCAGGAATTTTATATGGGGCTCGACTTCTGATAAGAGAAAAGTTCCACTAGTCCCTTAGCGTGATGTGAGAAGAAATAAATTCAATGGTGGGTTGGGGTTTAGGGATTTGATCGCTATGAATGACTCTTTCTTAGTTAAACTGGGCTGGGCAATTTATACTAAGGAAAAGGCTTTCTGGTTTACCATTCTTAGGGAGAAGTATAAGTTGGATCCATGTGTCTCACAGGCTAACATAGAAAGAAGAAATGCTTCTGCTTTATGGCAAGGATTAGCAGGTGTTTGGAATGTAGTCATTAAGGGAGCGAGTTTCTCAATTGGGAATGGCCATAAAGCGAGTTTTTGGAAAGATCGGTGGGTTCTGGATGAGATTATCCTTTTCCAGGTGGCGTCTCAACCCATCCCCGACTCCATGATTCATTAACCAGTTTCGCAATACGTGACAGATGGTGGCGCATGGGATTAGCAAAAGTTCAGCTAGTATCTGCCTAATTCTTTGTTGGCCTACGTTGTAGCAGTTGTACCCCCTTCCCCTGAAAGAGGGAAGGATGAAATCTATTATAGACTAAGCACCAATGGACAGTGCACAGTGAAAACAACTTATCATCTCATTTTTGGAGAGAGTTTGGGGCATCAACCTAATAGATGGAATGCAGTTTGGCATTGGGAAGGACCTTAAAGGATTCGTATATTTCTTTGGCTGGCTTTACATGATCATCATTGACTAATAGGGAGAGGGTCAGGCGTCATTTGTCTCCTTTGGACTCTTGTGATCTTTGTGTGGGCTACTCAGAGACGACATTTCATTTTCTACGGGACAACAACTTTGCTTATCAAATTTGGAAGCGTATTAAACCTCCTGATAGTAGCTCTTTCTTTGATAGTCAGTTACTTCTTGCGGATTGAATCTATTGGAACATTTCTAATAAAGAAATGCATGGAAGTGGGATAGCCTGGTCTATCCTCTTTTGTGTGGTGGCTTGGAACTTGTGGACAGGAGGAACAAGGTAATTTTTATGGATGAGCATAAGTCTATGGATGTTATTCTTAATGATATTTGATTGGCTGCTTGTGATATAGTAGTTGCAGATAATTTTTTGCAGAGTAGGGAATTGGTCTCCATCCCTAAAACCATGCATTGGATCTCTTGGAGACCTCCACTAATAGGACATGTGAAGCTTAACACTGATGGATCTGTTAAAGGGACTGCTGCATGTGGTGGAGGGTTGATTAAGGATAGTAATGGGAGATGGTTGAAGGGTTTTATTGCCCATTTTGGGACATGTACAGTGCCATGTGCGGAATTGTGGGCTTTGCTGGAGGGATTAAAAATGGTGAGGTCATTGGATTATTCTAAGGTCTTGGTGGAATGTGACAATTTGAGTGTCATCCAGTTAATCAATGGCGAAGGTGATGTGACAGGGACAATGAGCCAATTGATTTTTGCTCACTAGCGTTTCTATGTGTAATTCTTTGAAGCTTTGCTTCCCCTTTTCAACAAAAAAAAAATATATATATAGTTGTCTATTTTTTTTCTTTTATTTATTGCTTTTTCTGTTTTTATGAACTTGTTTAAGGGGAGATCAACAA
Source organism: Jatropha multifida (assembly GCA_948099535.1). Lineage (NCBI taxonomy): Eukaryota > Viridiplantae > Streptophyta > Magnoliopsida > Malpighiales > Euphorbiaceae > Jatropha > Jatropha multifida. The sequence continues at coordinate 3,884 of CANUEX010022273.1, forward strand.
GGAGGAAAAGAAGGAATACACATATAAGCCTGTGCAATTTGAGCTAACCATTTCCTCTAATTAGTTAACTCAAGCTATAAGTGTATAACCTACAAATATTATTTTTTTTATTATCTAATTTTGACGACATTAAACTTAGGGTGCAATTTTAACAAAAATGTGAAATTATGGTGTCTGGAGGGTTAAGATCATTTTGGGGTACAATAAAAACAACTTGCAAAGTGCACGGTATATTAGATGGTTTAGCCCTCTTATTTAAGATCGTTTTATTGTCTTCAACATTATAAAATATAATTAATGTTGCCTAATCATTATTTCTCTCGCCTTCTTAAATTTGAAACATTACTCAAAGGTTTTCATATTTTTTAATGGAAGTACTTAACGATGATTAAAATAACGTCTTTTTTAGATATATATCACTAAAATTAAAGTTTAAGAAAAATATATCTTCATCAAATTAAAAATTAAAACCTCTTCCTCTTCTTATGATCTGTTACAAATTAACCTCTATAAATTTTCTAATTTATAATTTCTGTACTCATAATTTTCTGCATTATATTTTTTTATGTCTATGCATTATGTCTTGCTTGAATAATGAAACTCCTCTATTTTTCTATTCGTTTTAAATTAAGTTCTAACCATTATGTCTTGCTTAATACTAAAAATATAATTAAGTTCTTATTTAAATTAAATTATATACAATGATTAGTTTATATTGCCTTTTATTTACACTCTGATATCTAATTAAAAAGAAAATAATATATCTACTTCTCCCATTAAAATAGAATTTTTTTTAACTCTAAAAATAGTAATTTTCATTTATATTCTTTTTAAAGTACTTATCTGCTATAATGTGGAAAAAAGTTATACTAATAATCATTATCTAAATTAGGTTTTTTAGGTTTTTGTTGTTGTTCTTTTTTTTTTTTTTAAGTTATCCAGCTTGAGTTAATAGAGCATAAATGCTTAGGAAATTTTCATTTCTCTAATTTAAATTTTCTTTTAAGTTGATTTTTTTTCAAATAATTATTTTAAATATAAAAACTAATAGCTAATATTCTACTTGTAATTCTGGGCATTGGCGTACGTGTAAATATATTATTTCAATAAATTTTACTGTTAAATTACATTACCGTTTATTTTGATTAAAAACAATAAAAATTAACATGTATTTTTATTCATTTAAAATTAGAGATATAAAATATTTTTTCTCTCTTTTAATTAATATAGTTTATAAAATAAAAAATGACTAGTATTTCAAAAAGAGTGATAAAAAATCAAACTCAGAGAAAAAAAAAGACTATTATTACTCATTAAATTAAAAATATATTTAAAAATAACTAAAATTTTGCATCTAATTTTATATTTAATACGTAACTACTTTTATTCCAATTGTTTGAAGATTTTTTCTCTGCTTAAAAAAACAAAATGATATAAATAAATGTTAACATGTAACTTAAAAATCAATATATAAACAATAATATTTCACTAGTGAAAGATCCTCTCTCGTGTTTATAGATAGATATATATAAGACTAAATTCAAAAAAATCAAAGTTAAATATATATATATAAAATTAAAATTTCAAGGTTCTAATTAATTATCTTTATATCTATTTTAGATATAAAAATTTGAGAGAAAACGAAACATATATGTTCCTATGGTTTCTTCATATTCTCCAATCTGTGGGGGAAAGAAGAAATGTAGACGATCTTGGCAACTGCTTTTCACGGAGATCCTCTTCATCAGTGGCTCGTCGAATCTTCATCCTCCATTATGAAAAATGTTCATGACCTGAAAGCCCATTTCCATAACCCGAAGCCTATGCAGCTATGAATCAAGACCAATGAAAATGCAACTAACCTCACTTATAAGTTAATTATAATTCCAAGATTTGTACGTAAATCCTAATTCTCCAATCTTTATTTTGGTTCTTTGTGAGAACTCGCCACAGTTGCTTTTATGGTGATTTAAAACAAGCTCTCATCTAAACTCTTAAATCCGTTTTATTAATTCTTCCTTTATTTTCTTCTATGTTGTCGCCAAACTACATTTAAATATTTTCCTTTGCTCATCTATAATCTAACTTGATAAATATTCTTCTTTCCAAATAATCGATTTGATCTTTTAATATACATGTACGATGAAATTATTAAATTTATTTATTCCAAACGGACTCTTAGTGTAAGAAATCTAGCCCAAATCAATAAGTTGGTAATTCACTGTACCAATTTGTGAAAGAGTAAAGATCTAAGGAGTCCATTGGCATATAGCCCAAAGCCAATAATGCATAGATAAGAATTGACTTAAATAAGAGTATAACTCGTTCGGTATGAAATGTAAAAACCCTTGTTGTGATTTCATTCTAAATCTAAAATTCCATTTCATTCTATGCAAATTTTAATAGTTGGAATTGGGTAGTTCCAAATTTTTTAATGATAAATATAAATCTTATCTACTATAATATATATTAAGACATAATTTTTAAATTTAATAACTAATAACCTATTTAAATTAAATATAAATACTAAAAATATAATTAAATTGTAATAAAACAACAAGAATTAATATCTGATATATAATCATACCTTGAATTTACGGCATTAATTTTGGACTTGTGATGTTTCTCTTTTTCATTTTTTAGAGACATCTGAAATTGCAATTGGTTGAGATACATACTGTCATAATCCTAATGGTTGTAGCAACTGTGGCCATTTACGGAATTGCCACAATTGAAGACTTACATCAAATTACCTAAAAATTGTTCAACCATTTCACCACTTCAAGGAGCTAGCTGGAAATGTATTCACAACATTCAAGGGATGTCTAATTGAAACTCAATTAAAATTTAGTAATTTCACTTGCCCAGTGATGATGATGATGATGATGTCTGAACAACATTAATATTACTAAAAAATAATTGAATTTGCTCATAAAAAAATATTTTGATTTACTTGAATTAACTGCTGGGAGTAAATTTTTATTTGTTTCCTTTTTTATCTTTTTTTTTATTCTTGCACTTGCAAACTGTTGTTGAAATTTCTTACAAGTTTCATTTCTGACAAATTAAAAAAAAAGGTGTCAGATAGGAATGAATTTAATATATTGATTATCATATATTAAATTTATTAATTGTGCCCTAATAAAATTATCATATATTAAAATTATACTTTTAATAACATGATATTTAATTTATTTTTTTTGAGAATAACATGATATTTAATTTAGTTACAACTATTATCGAGAATTTTGTAATTATAATATATTCGTTAATCAATTAATTAGGATGAAATGTAAATGTGTTTGTTTCATAAATTTATTACTTATATTTGAATACAATATATAATAAGATTATTGTATTGGATATAGTAAAATATAATTGATGTTTATTATTTATTTTTGTTAAACTATCATGTTAAGAGTATTTTAAAAAAATAAAGACAAATGAGTTTTTATTAAATAAAATGTTAAAAAAACCTAGTGAAAATAGAAGTGAAAAATAAAATAAAAGAGATGGGAGCAACCGCTTCGACACTCACAGCAAACTAATTAATTTAAGGTGTCTAAATTCTTTTACTCCACCCCAGGTCTACTTGGCCCATCTAATTGGATGAGATTCTTCTAATGAATTTCAAAACTCTTTACTTGTAAACAGGAATTTAGATCGTCTACTCAAATATAATTTACAAATTAAAAAAAAAATAAAAAAGAAACAAAAAACCCTAAAGAAGCCATAACAAGGGGTAATTTTCACTGGAGGGGCCTGAACTATAGGGATAATCACTTAATGGAGTACCATCTTCAATTTATATCTATAAAATGCCCAAACTCTCCAATTCGTAACAGTAAAATCTCTGTCGCCACAATTGTGAAATTTCGATGGTCGAATTGCCACGTATTTCACGCGTGACATTTTTAACCCTCTTATTTTCCATGTCAGCATTTTTCTCTCTCCTTCATCTCAGCAGTCAGACCCTAACCTACCCCTCTCTCTTTTTCTCTCTCTCTTCACTTTGTCCATTAACTTTGTTTTTAAAATAGATCTCTCTCTTTCTCTCGCTTTCTACTTCTAGTTGTCTTCCTTTTAGCTTCTAAACCCTAAATCAATAAGCACCGCCATATTAAAGTCTGAAATTTCATTTCTTAACAATGAGTTATATGAATGAATCTATTACAAGTGAGGGACAAGAACTAGTGCGAAGAAATTGCCAGTGTGGGGTACCGGTGGTGTTGAAGACAGCTTGGACGAGCACTAATGCAGGAAGGAGATTTTGGGGCTATTGCAATTATGAGGTGACAATCATGTTTCAGATTCAAGCTTCATTTTGATATAGTTAATCTTTTTTCCTCTAATAATCTTATTTTGATTTGCTGTGTTTTAGACAACAAGTTATTATCATTAGCATGAGTGGCCAGACCCCATTCCTGATGAAAGATCAAGAAGAATGTTATTTCTGGTTTGTTGAGGAAGATTGAGAAGATTGAAAAAGAGAAGAAAATACGAGATAGGAAGTCTACGTGGGTCTATGTTGGGCTTGTTGTCTGTGTGTTTATGGTTTTGGCTTTATGCAGCAAATATGGAACTAGAACTGGAACTGGAACTTGTAGTTGCAATTAGGGTTTTGTACTATATATTGTAAGCTTAAACCATGCTTTGAATGAAAGCTTTGTTGATTTTGGACTGTGAATTGTGAAGTTCTTATCTTTATTTACATTAGTAATGAAAGCATATTTGATTATTGTACTGAGAATATACTTTGTAAAATTGGAACCATTTTGCCATACAAAGATACTGAGAATATACTTCATAAAATTATTCCATTTGGCCACAAACAAATACTGAGAATATAATTGTGACATACGTAATGAAGAGATACATCCATACTGAGAATATACTTGATGAAAGAATGACCAACACTGATGTACAATGCTAATGAATTGAAATTCGACAATATAGTATTAAGATGGTATTACAACTTGCAAAGATAATGACTTACAATGATTGTGAACTAAAATTCATTAACAGTAAAACTAAGATTACAAAAAATGTCCACTGTTTTACATATATGAATTACACCTGAGTCAAAATATGCCTATTACATGATTCAGTATTGAATCTCCACCTAATTGCTAGCAGATTCACTGCTGAAGCATAAAAAGAATGTACTATATTCTTAAGCTTCAGCCTATTAAGAAAAACAAGTTACAAGTATCCCAAAAAATTCACAAAAAATCCCTTACTAACTTGTCAAAAAATCTACTAAATACTCCACAACAAATTTGCCAAATACTCCACAAAAAACCTCCCAAATACTTCACAAAAATCTCTCAAAAAACTTCACAGAAAATCTCCTAAAAACTTCACACAAATATCCCAAAAACTGCACACAAAGAACTTCAAAACATAGAAAGAGATTCATATAAACCAAAAAGTCTCTATTTCCATCTTGGTATTGTATTAACAGTCTTCCTTTTAGGTTTTTTGTTCTGAACCTCAGTTGGATTTGCCCAAATAGTTTGGGATGCATTAGGCTAACCAGCTATGACTGAAGAAGTTTGAGTTGGTTGGCTCTCACCAATGACACCATGCTGCACACAGTTTTCCTTTATAAAAAAAGATTATAAATAATCAATACAATACAATAAATGCAACCATACTAATGAACAAACAATGAAACAAAAGTATAAACTACACTCATTATCCACTGGACAGTTACCTCCACTGGTATGTTGGTAGCTTGTGTTGGTTGTTGGCTCTTCTAAGAAGCTGCCTCTTCTGTTGTCGTATCCTTTCACTTTTATGCTTAGAAGTAACACTACTGCTGGTGTTTCCACTCTTACACTATGATAAACACAAGAAACAAGCAAACGAAAACACAATATAAGACACAATACCTTGTTCAAATTGAAGAAATAAAAAATTTAATGCATATCATTAACTATTGTTACCTTTGCTTAAGGGGGTTGTTGAGATGCACCTTCAACTTGCTCTCTACCTCCATGGAACCTCTTATTGTTTCCCACAGCACCAAAAATGCTGCATTTCATGTTCGCTAAGCCCTTCTTACTTAGTTTTCCCTTACTAGAAGCCAGCTCCAATTCCTGTACTTGCTTTCTCCTTGCTTGTGGCTTTCTACCCCTTTTCTTCTTCACAGGACTTGCGGGACTAAAATTTGTTATGTTCCCTAATTTAGGCCACATTTCTGGACCATTTAATGGGTTTATGAAATGACTATAAAGCTTCATATAAGTGTCCACCTTGTAACAGTCATTAACATACAGCTCAGATTCTTCATTGTTTCTCACTATGCAAGTAATGGCATGTCCACATGAAATGCCTGTGAGGTCCCACCTTCTACAAGAGCAAGTCTTTTGATCCATGTCCACTATATATTGATCCTGAGGGCCTAAAACTTGAACCCTAGGTCCCCCTGTGAAACTAGGTTTAAAATAATGTGCAAATTCCCTATTCTCATTCAATTTTTTTTTGTATCTTAGGGCACAAAGGACCTTGCACATTTTTCATTTGTTCCCTCTTCCTAAATAGCCTCTTCATCAGCTCTGTTCTTATCATCTCAAGTATAGTAATTATGGATTCATCCCTTGCATCTAATATGTACTTTTTGAAGGATTCACATAAATTATTGGTAAGCATGTCACACTTTATGTTTTTCCTGAAGTATGCTCTAGACTAGTTTACACATGGCCTTTTTCTCAACCATTCCCTAGCTTCTATACATTTTTTTCTATATCATCCAAACACTTCTTTAACATAGCATTATGACTTTCCCTAGTTGTATCCCATAACATGTCCTTAAGTTCTTTCCCTTTAAAGTGTGTCTTATAATTAGTATATAAATGCCTAACACACAATCTATGTTCCACACTTGGCCACAATCTATTAATGACATTCAATAGGCCATATGATTTGGAGAAGCCCATAAAAAAAATCACAGAAAATAAAAGAGTGCATGATAGGTCATATTTTTATAGTATTTTTAGCTTAGTTTTTATTAGGAATTTTAGTATTTTTAATTACTTTGATTAGTTTTTCACTTAGATTTATTTATATTTTTAATTAAGTTTCCTTGATTCTTGATAAGCTTGGTTTGAAGAGTTTTTAGTAGGAAAACAATCAAAAATCGCATAAAAAAAGGTTGGAGTTGAAAATTGATATTTAAAGCTCAACATGACCAAGTCAGTGAAATACACGGGCAAACCATGTATACATCACGATCGTGGCACCTACTGGAAACACAATTGGGTCGAATTTAGCTATTTAGCCCGTGTCGATTTGAAATATGGGCATGACCTATGCATGGATCTGCATGAGAATAATAAAAGGGCTTACCTTAGCATTGCTCAAGCCCAATCTGATGAAAGATAACTCCTAATAAGGAAGAAATCCAACTCAAATCAGTTTCCTACTCAGATTCGAAGACACCCTATGAAGTCTATATAAAGAGAGATCACTATAGCAATTAGGTCATGATTGGATCATCGAATCTTAGTTCTCAAATCTTTGTTCAACTCTTTTCTTAATTATTCTCTCTTTGTAAGATTTCAAGCAATCAAGTTGTGTAAAGAATCAAGGGATCCGTCTACGCTATTGTTGCCTAGTTTTTATCTCTAAACTCTTAATCTTATTTTATTTCCAGTAATTCATATTGTTTATGGAATTATTTTAGATTTAAATGAGTTTTATTTAATTGGTATATCGAATTAAACTCTCATACTAGGGATTTGATGTAGCTTAACTTCTATCCCAATTTATGATATTAGATTTATTTATTTTTGTTCAAGATATAATTAATTATTAAACTTAATGGTTCCAGGTAGAGTTTCTCCACTAGATTGATTTATTTCATTAATAACTATCGGAAGAAGGATTTTTGATAAGAAAAGGGTAATAAATTACATAGGGATAATAACTTGATGTGAAAGCTATATGGTTTGACTGATGGAAGGTTTTCATAATTTAACGATCTTAGGTTATGAATTCTTGAACAAACCATGAAACTGAATGATTTAATTTATGTTTGGTTGCATTATTAGAAGATAGGTAATTAGACGGGATTAAAATAGCTAACAATACATTAGGAGAGCTTGTTAGTGAGTTTAGAGTTGTTTCCCTTACTTGAACAATTAAAATTGATTAGCAAACTAATAAAACAAATTGGGTAGAATTATGTGAAATCAATATCCCTAGTAGCTTTTAAACCTTGATTTCTTTTCATCAAATATTCTTGTTTGAATTCCTTTCTACTGTTTTATTCTATTTTATTTTACTTCTACAATTATCCTCTTTATTATCGTTTAAATAATAGTAGATTAAGATAATTTTGGTACTTGTTATACAATTTTTGTGGGACAATACTCTACTCACTCTTTATTACTTGTTGCGATTTCGTACACTTGCGAATAACGTTATTAGTGAAGAAACAAAAATTGAAGTCAATCACAGTTCAAAAAATGTAAAAAATAAGTTAATTTAAATGGAAAGTTTTCGGATAATTTTCACTGGAGGGGCCTGAACTATAGGGGTAATTACTTAATGTGGTACAAATTGAAGATGGTACCCCATTAAGTGATTACCCCTATAGTTCAGGCCCCTCCAGTGAAAATTACCCGAAAGTTAATAGCTTTGTTCTTACCTTTTGCTTATCACTCATTAAGGAAAACTGATAGTCATTATTGAGGTCCAAGTCTTGCTTCAGCAACTCCATGAACCACCCCAAGTCTCCGTGTTCTCATTCTTCACAACCACATACGCAATAGGAAAAATACAGTCATTTGGATCTATACCCACTGCTGAAAGAAGTTGGCCCCATATGTCCCCTTTAGCCAACAACCATCAACATAAACTAGTTGCCTAAAATGCTCTTTGAAGCACTTCTTTAAAGGGTAGAGGCATACATACAACCCCTCAAAAATCCCCCCATCACTCTTGAAAATCACTATGGAACTAGGATTTATTCTAAGAATTTCTGCCCTATAGTCATGCAACAATGTGTACTGCTGTGATTCATCACCATGAATCACACTAAGTGCCTTTGCCCTAGCTCTCCATGCCTTCATTCTCCCTATAGTATATCCATGCTCCTTTTGAACCTTACTAATGAAATGATTCAATTCTCAACTAGGGTTTACCCTAAAGTCCTCTAAGTACATATTTGAAAGCCATATGGCAGTGCAATGAAAGTTACTGAAGACTTTTGCACATGTGTGGTTGAAATTGCCAATTTTTATTTGGAATGTGGGGTCAGTGGTTGATTTTTTTATTAAATTTACTTGCAAAGATTTTCTAACCACAGTTGTTATGACACTTATCTTGGACTTTTTCTTTTTTGTTTATGGTAAAGGACTTGAAACCTATTGACAATCTTAAAATTCCTACAAGCCTCTTTGAATTGTTCCCTATTTTTAAACAACATTCCTATCTGAAAGGTTGACTTCAAACTCAAAATGATTCTCACTAGTGACAAATGATTCTCAAACTCATGACGATTCTCACACTTTAGGGTTCCGGTTAGGGGGGATTTCAAACTATTGATGAAAGAGAGAAAAGACACAAAAAAAATATAGAAAAGATAGTTAATGGACAAAGTGAGGAGAGAGAGAGGGTCAAGAGAGAGAGAGAGGGGTAGGTTAGGGTCTGACTGCTGAGATGGAGGAGAGAGAAAAATGCTGACATTGAAAATAAGAGGGTTAAAAAATGTCACACGTGAAATTGCATGGCAATTCGGCCATCGGAATTTCATGATTGCAGCGACATGCATTTTACTGTTACAAATTGGGAGTTTGGGTATTTTACAATATAAATTGAAGATGGTACCCCATTAAGTGATTACCCCTATAGTTCAGGCCCCTCTAGTGAAAATTACTCCCATAACAAGATACGCGCAGAATATTATTGATTCTGCGTGATAATAAAGCCATAACAAGATATGGATTAAACCCTTTTATAGATACTGCTTGATAACAAAGAAATCTATACGATTAAACTAGTCACAGAACCACCAAAATTAAAAGAACCCTCTCTCTCTCTCTATCGCAACAAACGCCATGGCTGCTTCATCGTGTACTGTGTTGGAGATGAAATTCATTTGGCACGTATTTAAATTCACAATTTTCTTTCCTCTTGTATCTCGCTACACAATTCTCCTTTCTGAAGCTCTGGTGGCTAGTTTAAAATCAATAAACAGAGATCTAACGATCCAAAATCCATCAAGTTTTCACAAGTTTATGTACCTTAACTCTCAGTCCAAGTCTTTACGACTACATCAATTTCAATTTGCTCTCAAGCTGTTTGGTTGATAAAAAGAGAAGTATGAATATAATTACAAATAGACATGCAAATTAAAAATTAATCAAATATAATTCTTTAAAATGGAAAATATAAGTTTAAATCCAAGTTAGTAAATTAGTATTCTAAAATTTTTGCTACATTTGCAACTTGGTTACTAGAGAATTGAGGTGATGATGTGGCAAAATAATATATAGAATATTAGGTGATATTTTAAAGAAATTTATTTTTTTAACATTATTATTGATAAATATTTATAAAAGTTTGAATTAATAATAGTAATAATATTAATGATAATTTTTTCATTTTTTTAATAATGAATAGAATTTTAATAGACAGAAAGATATGTGGAAAATGAAAAATGGAAACATGTGAAAGCTATTAAGAAAATTGATAAACCAAAACACATGGGTAGAGCAAATTAAGCTCTTGTGAAGTTCAGCCTAGAATATTATTTACAACTATAATTATATTAGTAGCAAATTCTATAAAGTAAAAAAAAAAGTTAAACTAGTGCATCAAATGGAGAGTTTCTTTTTATCTTTCAAGAATTTCTCTTTCAGTAAGGCTTCACTCAAGCCAATTAAACTGGTTATATCTTTCAGGAATTTGATGCTGGAACAGATTGTAGAAAAAGGCCTTTTTCACAATAGCTGTCTGATTTAAACCAGCCGTTAAAATGAATTTTACAATTCTAAGAGTAATGGTAATGTAATTCAAACTTTCGAATGTAATAATTCTAAGATAATGGTAATTAATATTAGGACCGCACCCAAAGGCTTCCTACATATTTCCAATCTTCTTTAATTAAAAATAGGAGGACCAGGTCCATGTAGTTCTTATTGGTTCATATAAGTAAGGCGGTGGGCATTACATGTAAACTTGATGTTCTTTTACTTAATTCCTCATCGGTTGAACTTCTTCACTAAATGGTATGAAACAAGGTGTAGAATAGTATATATAGGCCTTTGTTACACTAGCTACCTGATTTAAACCAGTTGTTAAAATTAATTTCTACCATTCCAAGAATAATGGTAATGTAATCCAAACTTTCAAGCAGCTATACAATAATTCTAAGAGTCATGGTAATTAATATGACCGCACCCAAAGGCTGCCTATGTTCCCCCAATTAGTTTTTTCTAATATCTCAACATTTATTTTTTACTCACATTATGAAGATATATAGATATATAGTTGCAAATAATAGTATTACTGTGATTATATCATCTGAAAATGAATGCCTCTTTATGTGGAAATAAACTTATCAATATGTTAATTTAGATTTGAAGTTATCTTCAATATATTTGGGATGAAATCATACGGAATTTATTTTCAATGTATTAGTTGTTATTTTTTTCTTTTTTCTTTTTTTCCTTTGTTTTTAGCATTGAATAGGTTGAGCTTGAAGGTAGGTTTCTTTCTTCTTCATGGTCACAAGGACATAAAATCAGGAAAAGAAACTTGGTGCAATGAATGTTCTACTCTCGAATGTCTTGAAAGAAAAAGAAGACTTTGGTTTTGCTACCCTCCAGATTCAAAAACCAAATTATGGTGAACCTATGGGCATCCTCAATGTTGGAATTGCTCTCTTTAAACCATTTTTCAAGTTTCTTTCATCCAAGTTTGGTGCAGCCATGAAAAGAAGTTTTCATCTGTTAATGTTCTTTGTGCTACAAATTTCATTTTATATTTATTTTTGTTATAATTACTTGATTTGTTGTTCTTGGTGTGAAAGCAACCATGTAGTAGTTCTAAGAGTAATCATAATTTTATTTGGACAACACCCAAAGAACCTACAAACTCTCAATTTTTTTAATTAAAAACCGGAGGATGAAGTCCACCTAATTCTTATTAGTTCATACAATTGTCAAATGTCATTTGCTTCTGCTAGTGTTGAGCAATGGCAGTCGGCTTATGATGATGATGGAAATTCTTGGCATGTTGAACATTTGGCTGTGGCTTAGTAGGAGCTTTCGGCAAATCCATTAGATCGATGATCTAAATCTGCTTCTCCCTTTTAAATGTGTATTAAATTAATCATGAAAATCCATATATAGAGGAAAATATGCACTATGCAAGACAAATTAAAAAATCAAATAGAGAAAAATATATCTTGCCTTTATAAGTTTCTTGATAATTCAAATGCAATTTTCTTTTTGTAGACTCTAACTTGTTAACATAAAAGGCCTTGTCCACATACCCCCTAATTAGTTTTCTCTAATATCTCAACATTTATTTTTTACTCACATTACGAAGATATATGGATATATAGTTGCAAATAATACTATTACTGTGATTATATCATCGAAAAATTAATGGCTCTCTTTATGTGGAAATAAGCTTATCAATATGTTTGGAGTGAAGTTCTCTTCAATGTATTTGGAATGAGTAAATCATATGGAAGTTATTTTCAATATATTAGCATAACCAATCAAAATTAAATTATATTTATTTTTCAACCAATAAAATTAAAGTCCTCAATGGTATTTTTATCAATTCATAAACTTAACATTAGTGTTTGAGGAACCCAATGTTCCTTAATTAGGATGTGACTAAATTACCATTAATGATATTATTAAGCAATCAATAAAATACAAATAAAATTTGAAATTTCTATACAAGCAAAAAATTTATAATTTATGCACACCAAGACATAATTTAGTGATAAATGCATATACAATTTGACATAAATTCAAGTTCAAATCCCTTTTTTCCTACACTAAAAAAAATTATGATTTATTATATTATAATTTGAGTATTGAAATTCTTATGGTTTCATCGAAATACTTGAAAATAAAAAATAAAATATATTACCTCTATAAATATTAATCTTATAATCCAAATAAAATTTAAATTTTTATCAATAAAATATAAAATAAAAGGGAGAAAGAAAAAAGAAAATGAAGAGTAGACATACTGAAAAATGTGACACGGAAGAAATATGTAGTGAGTTTTAAGTTTGCAAAAAAGATTATTAATTTTGTTATAAATTTAGCAATAGATAGAAATTCTATTGCTAACCCATTTGTAAATCTTTTTGCCAACTATTAGTAATGGAAGAATAATGAAATAAAATTTATTAACTAATAAATAACAATTTATGTTATAATTTTAAAAATAAAAAAATTTCATTTTTAATCTGTAAATAGAACCCTTTACCAAGTTTATAATTTAGAAAGAGAAAAAATTCTGTCGCTAATTCGAAAGCAGAAACCTTTATCAAGTTTATAATGAATCTATAAATCTATAAATCTATAAATTTATAACTCTAAACACAAACAAAAAATGATATAAGAAATATAAATAAAAACTATTCTATTAATTTATAAAATGAAAGAGCTTTTACTTACCACAAGAAAATATAATCGCAAACTTCATAATTTCAAATTAAATAAAAATTTGAAGTAATAATTCCTGATAGTCAAAAGCAATTAAAACTATATATATATATTTATAGGTGTAGTAGAACTAATTCTTAATTAATATTAATAGAATAAAAATAATAAATTAAAATCATAATTAGAGTAGAATTAGATTAAACTTCCTAATAGAATTTAGATTCAAATAGGAATAAAAATATCAATAAAATTAAAAATTTTCTAATTAACAAATGACTAAATTATCCTTATTGTTAATAATTAAATTTAAAGTTCATAAGGGGTATTTTAGAGTCTCAATGTTATCCATTTGTACATATATATATATTAATTATAGATAAATTTTATTCATTTTTATATATTTAGTATTTAAATAAATCTTCCTTTATAGTAATAATAATCGATTACTGCTTATCGTAATTACTATTATGTTGAACTAAATATTAATCCATGCAATTATCGCAATACTATTATATAACAATTTACAATTAGATTAATATTAAGATTTCTAATTGATTTAATATTCCTATTTAGTTGATATTTAATGTTTTTTTTAATGATTTTTTAAATAAATAATTTATAATCAACTAATAAAATACCAATAAGATTAAAAGTCTACTAATTAAAATAGGACTAAATTACCCTTCATAATATTTTTAATTAACCAATAAAATACAAGTTTATAGGAGCATTTTAGAGACCCAATGTCCCCCGTTCGTACTTATGTATTATATGCGGATACGATCATCGTATAGAGCCAAATTGTAAATAATAAATCGAGAAAATAAATAAAAATAAAAAAGACACAGATTTTATGTGGAAAAATCCCTAAATGATATGGGGTAAAAAAAAAACACAGGCAATAGTAGAAGAATTTATTATAAGAAATTAGGAATTACGACTTCTCTCAATTTAATAAGGACAAAAAATGAAAATTCTCTCTTGATAAAGGGATAAGCAACACTCTATAAAACTCTCTATAAAACTCTCTAACTTCTCTAGTTGTGGAATGATTTTGAAATAATTTCTAAGCTTAAGCTAACACCTATTTATATTTGAGCTTTAAGGACCAAACTATGAATGACCCATTAATTTTAAGGACTAAAATAATAATTTTTTTCTTGTCAAATTTCAAAGGTGGTGCCTAATTTTGCTTCTAATTTTAAGCATACCTAATTTTTGGTTGATGGTTGGTGGCTATAAAGTTTGAACGATAGCCACCCACCTTTGACAATAATCTCCCACTTAAAGATTTGATTAGGATAATCATATCTTTACACCATTCTTTCTACCTTGCTCTTTCCATGCTGCTTATGTTTCTATCAGGCTACAAGAGGATCAACATCATGCAAACTTATCAGTGTTGATCGCCTTTGTCATGATTTGCTATGTTGTCATTTGTATGGATTTTCTACATATCCACAGATCCTTCTTCCACTTTCTCATGAACGAAGTGATACTAGACCCGGATGTTTTTTGTTCTTGAATGAAAGGCTGGATTCCTTATAAGATGCCAGACACTCTGACTATCACAAAATAAAGAGACAAACTCTTGTTTGTGTGCGAGCTCATCCAATACCATTTTCAGTCATATTGCTTCTTTACTAGCTTGCGTAACTGCTACATATTCTGCTTCTGTTGTTGATATAGCTACAACCGATTATAGTTTTAAAATCCAGCTTATAGCACCATCAACAATTGTAAAAACATAACCTGTGGTAAATTTACTTTTATCTAAGTCTCTTGCATAGTCATAATCAACATACCCCTTAATAAGAAAGTCTAATTCTCCATAACATAATGCAAAATTTAAGGTTCCCTTGATGTATTTTAGGATCCTTTTTACAACATTCCAATGCTCTCTGCTAGGATTCGCCATGTATTGGCTAATTATTCCCACTATTTGTGCAATATCTGGTCTTGTACAAATCATATGGAACATTAAAATTTCCTATTTTGATGCATACGGTACTTGAGACATCTCCATCCTCTCTCCTTCACTGTTAGGACTCATATTGGAGGATAATTTGAAATTAATAAGAAGAGGGGTAGAAATTGACTTACAATATTGCATGTTAAAATGTGACAAGACTTTCTTCAAATAATTCTTTGTGAAAGCCAAGTCTTCCTATTACTCATGTCTCGATGAATTAGCATCCCTAGAATCTTATTTGCAGATCCTACGTCCTTCATTTCAAATTCCCTAACCAATTATGCCTTTAATTCTTTAATATGATCTTTCTTGGTTCCTGCAACCAACATGTCATCCACATACAACAACAATATAATAAAATATTTTTCACAAAACCTCTTAAAGCAAGCACAAGGGTCTACATTAAGTTGTTGTATCCAAAGCTCATTATAAAGGAATCAAATCTCTTGTACCAACATCTTGGCACCTGTTTTAGACTGTATAGAGATTTGTTCAACCTGCAAACTAAGTTTCCTTTCTTTTTTCTTCAAATCCTTCAAGCTGGAGCATATAAATTTCTTCTTCAAGATCTCCATGAAGAAAAGCAGTTTTAACATCTAATTGCTCTAGATGCAAGTCAAATGCAACACACATTGCTAGGACTACTTGAACTATTGTCAATCGAACCACAAGAGAAAATATTTCATTAAAATCAGTCCCTTCTTTTTGAGCATATCCTTTCACCACCATTCTTGCACAACACCTCTCCACTTGATCATCACAATTTTTGTTTGATTTTGAAGACCCATTTGTTACCAATTAGCTTCCTTCCTTGTGGTAATGTCATTAGCTCCCATGTATTATTTTTATGAAGGCTTCAATTTCTTCTTGCATTGCTGCCATCCATTGAGAAGCATCTAAATTACTCATTACATCCTACAATGTTAATGGTTCTCCATCCTCGATTAAAAAACAGTATGCAATATTGCCTTCCATAACATAATCTTAGTGCTAACTAGAATGCCTTGTCACACGATCTGATTGATGAATTATTGGAGCTTCAGAATTCTCTGGTTCTGGTTAACTCATGCTCTAGTCCAGCTTTAGAAGAATCATTTTGTTCAAACTCCTTTTCCACCTATATCATTGTAGCCTCTAATTGTTCTTTTGAAGTGCTATCATCTTCTTCTTAGCTTTATAGCTTATCTTTTATAAAGATAACATCCATGCTAGACAATGGCATCCCACAATGATACCCCCTTCACACTATCAACATACCCCAAAAATATGCATTTTTGGAATTTTGGATCCAGATTTATGATTTCTTGGGCATTGTACATCACGTACACAATACTTCCAAATACATGGAGCTTTGAATAATCAATTGGCCTGCCAGTCCATATCTCCATTAGAATTTTCAGCTCAATTACAATTGAGGGAGCTCGATTCACCAAATAACAGGCGGTATTGATTGGTTTTGCCCATAAATTTTTCTCTAGGCCCACATCTCTCAACATTGCCCTTATTCTGATTTTGACACAACCGTTCTGATTCTGACATAGCTATCTATTTTTGATACAATTGTTTTGTTTCTGATGTTAAAAGTAACATAATTTTAAAAAAAAAACTCTCCATCTTCAAAGCTTGCGTGTGTGTGTATTAAACCAGACTGACAAATCTCTTAAATGCACTCCATGCACTGTCTCTTTTTGCTAACTATGTCAGAAATATTTAATTGCTATATTTTCAATATTAATTAAAACAAAATTGTAATTTTCTTATAAAAACTCTTCTCTCTCTCAAATTTAATGTTGGAAAAAGAGTAAAGGAGCCATTGTTCATATTTCAAAATCACTCTAGGCTCTCTCTCTTTAACCCCCTTCATTTCTTTTCATCTTTATTCTTCAAGAGGTATTTTACAAGAGAAAAGAAATTTGGTTTCAACACTTTCTGAAGTTTTGCGTTTCTATTTTCGTTTTCAAATCTATTTTCTATTATTCCTGTGCTTATAATTGCATTTCTCTCTGTCCATATAGATTATTGTAATCTGTTGTGGATTAGAGCACTTTAAACGAAATACATTTGTCTAATAGCTTAGTTGAGAAGCTATGGTGAAATAGGTTATCAAGCGACCTTCTCCTTGTGTGAGATTCTAATGTCTTGATCTAAGTTTTCTGTTCTTTGCAAAACAGAAAGGGTAGAGGTTAGCTAAAACCTATATAATCTAGTGGGTTAATGTTAAATTTAGGTGTTCAATCTATTTTCTTGTAATTGTTGGTTTGTCTCTTACCCTTGAAAAGAGATAACATAGTTGAGGATCTCAATATGCGTCTTGGAGAGTGGATGTAGACGAGTTAGTGCCAAACCATTATAAATCTCTTTGTTTATCTTCTTTTATTTTCTAAAGTTTTGTTTGATTATATTCAGTTTATACAAATGTTAATGTTTTTAGAAATGAAAAGTTGTTTAAGGTTCTGTTTCTAAACGTGAATAAGCTTTATCTTTAAGGAACATTAGAACTTTGGATTTCTGTATTATGATTATACCAAGTTCTAAACTGTCCTTTTATATTCAGTATAGTTCACAGTCTGAACTATAATCAATTTTCTAATCTTATAGAAACTTTGTGAAGTAGATCTAAATGCAATAACTATTCTTCACAGAGTCTTTCTAATCTTGTAGTAGCTTTGTGAAGCACTTCTAAACGTAATAACTTCACTTCACAGAGATATTTTAATCTCGTAGAAGGCTTGTGAACCAGTTCTAAAATCAATTGTTGTCTTTCACATAGTCATTCTAATCTTGCAACAGTATAGTGAGAAAATTTTAAATAGGATAACTGCCTCTCATAAATGCTTTTTGATCCACTACGATAGAATTCTGATTTGGTGTTTTAAAAGTCAAATTTTTTAAAAACCCAATTCACCCCCCTCTTGTGTTGTGCCATATATAAAAAGGACCCACAATCTAATATTAGAGCTCCTTTTTTGACTTACCAAAGCTTAACGGCTTAAGAGAAAAGATCCCATGGCAGCCGCACTTCTTTTTACATCTTTAGAAGTCAATCAATTTCTAGACTACCTTTGTTCAATGGTTCTAATTACTCTTATTACAAAACTAGAATGGAAAATTTCATTAAATCAATTGACATAAATTGTTGGAGGAACATTATTAATGGTCCTCCTATTTCTATGAAAACTGTTGAAACTGGAAGTGTTCCAAGAATAGAAGAAGAGAGTACTGATGCTGACTGGAATGATATTTTTATAAATGCAAAAGCTATTAATATTCTTCACTTGTGCATTAGATTCTGCAAAATATAATAAAGTCTCAAGATGTAAGTTTGTAAGGGAAGTCTGGGAGAAACTTAGAGTTACCTATGAGGGTACTCGTCGAGTAAAGGAATCCAGAATCAATATCCATTGGAGAGAATATGAAAAGTTTAGCATGAAAGAAGGAGAAACTATTACTGATCTGAATTCTAGATTCACAAATATAGTCAATCCTTTGAGAACTCTTGAAAAGGAAATTTCTAAAGATGAGCTTGTTCCTTAGAATTCTACCTAAAAAGTGGGATTCTATTGGAACTGTTATGAACTATAAAGAGACTCCAATAACTTATGATTAGTTGATGGGAGCTTTCGTTTCAGAAGAGATGAAATCCTCTTTGACTTTAAAAGATAAGAAAAAGAAAGGATTGAATTTGAAAGTGGATTCTAGTGAATAAATTCTTCTGATCTTGATAGTGATGACCTAGCACTTGTTGCTAGAAAGTTCAAAAAGTTTTACAAGAAAGGTGGAAGGCCACAGAAAAAGTTTATCAAAAAGAACTTTTCACCTAAAAATAGCTACTTGCCTAAGAAAGAGCCTTCTGAAGTGGTTTGTTATGAGTGCAACAAACCCATAACAAACCACGTCATATCAAGCCAAACTATCCTAAGTTGAAAAAGAAGTCAAAGAAAGAAAAGCTGAAGAAAGTATTTGTAACTGCTTGGAGTGACTCACATGATTCTAATTCTAAAAGTCAACGTGGCTAGGAGGAAGTTGCAAATATCTGTCTGATGGCCATTACAAGTTCTGACTCTAAAGTAGATAGCACTCTGATTTCAACACAGAAAACTGAAAGTAGCAAAATATATGCGGTAGACCAAAAGCATGAAGAAAGCAATGTAAGTATCTTTGAACTTGAATCTGAAATTTATGTTCTAGATACTTATAATAACCTTTGCACTGAATTTGAAAAACTTGCTAAAAAGCAAAAAGTTCTAAAGAAAGATTACAGAAAGTTAAAAACTGAATGTAATCATTTGAAAGATGCTTTTTATCAAGAAGTTACATGTAAATATCTTATTATAGAGATCAAAGATCTAAAAGAGTGTAATGAAAATTTTTTTGAAAATCTGAAACACTTTGAAGAGAAATGTAAAAGTTTGAATTCTGAAAATGAATCTTTGAAAATCAAGATTAGAATTCTAAAGTCAATTTCAAAATCATTTTCTAAAGAGAAGACAAGTTCAAACTATGATTGTACTTCAACAGAAAATCATGTTTCTATTAAGAAAAATGCCATTTTTAATGCCGTAAAATTAGAACATCAAAAACACTTTGAAAAATCTGGCAATCTTAACAAAAAGAAAAATCATAGCAAGAAGATTGAGAAAGGATCTACACCTGTTACCACTAACCCTCTAAGACCCAATACATGTTGGGTACCTAAATTTGCGTGATATTTTCAGGTGTGCCTAGGAAGTGAGTTGAGAACAGAAATTTGGTATATGGACAGCACTTGCTTTAGGCATATGATTGGTGATAGAAAGAAATTCACCAGATTAGAAAAGAAGGGAGGTACAGTGAGCTTTGGAGATAAAGCTAAAGGTAAAATTGTTGGTATTGGTGTGGTAGGTTCTAATCTTTCAATAGAAGATGCATGCTTAGTAGAAGGATTACATTACAACTTGTTGAGTGTCAGTCAGATTTGTGACAAAAATAGAAGAGTGATCTTTGAACCCTCTCATTGTGAAATTCATAATATGCATGATAACAAAACTTTATTTGTAGGTAAGAGATTTGGAAACACATACCTAGTAGACCTTTCTAATATGCATAACCTAGACATATGTTTAGTTTTTGTTGACAATTCTAGTTGGTTATGGCATAGGAGACTTGGACATACAAGCATGCACCTTATTTCTAAGCTATCTAAGAAAGATTTAGTTTGTGGTTTGCCAAAGTTGAAATTTGAAAAAGATCACATTTGTGATGCTTGTCAATTGGGTAAACAAACCAGAACATCTTTCAAATCTAAGGGCATGGTTTCTACTTCTAAACCTTTAGAATTGCTGCACCTTGATTGGTTTGAACCTGTCACCCCTTCTAGTCTTGGTGGTAAATCATATGCACTTGTCATTATTGATGATTACTCTAGATTCACCTGGACACTCTTCCTTAGAAATAAGAATGAGTCATATGACCTGTTTGTTCATCTTTACAAAAGGATATAGAATGACAAAGGATACAACATTACTGCAATTAGAACTGATCATGGAAGAGAGTTTGAAAATTAGAAATTCAATGATTTCTGTAATGAATCAAGAATCTTCCATAATTTCTCAGCACCCATAATACCCCATCAGAATGGAGTAGTAGAATGCAAGAATAGAACACTTCAGGAAATGGCCAGAACCATGTTAAGTGATTCTAAATTACCAAAGTACTCTTAGGCAGAAGCAGTACACACAGTTTGTTATATTCTAAATAAGGCTTTAGTAAGATCTAAATTAAAAAAGACTTCATAAAATAAAAATATAAATAAAAGGATTTGGAAATCAAACCAAATTAGAAATCATTTAAATCGGGTCTAAATTAGTTGAAAATCAAGATAAAATCTTTCAAAAATTGGTTCAAACCAAACCAATTAATTTGGACCAATCCAAATTTTATTTTAAAAAAAAGGATGGTGTTTGAAGAAAAGAAAAGGGAAAGAAGAGAAATGATGATATGAAAAAAAAAAAGAAAAGAAATAAAGTAAAAAGTAAAAGAAGAAAAGAATGATGAAAAGGAAAAGGAAAAAAAAGGAAAAGAAAGTGAAAAAAAAATTGGAAAGCAGAACCTCTCTCCTTGCTCTTTCACAAGACGCCGATGATGTTTCCCTTCATTCTCTAGCCACGGGCACCAAATCTGGCAAGTAAGTACTTGAAAAGTATCTACTCCTCTCAAGTATCGTGATCTCGATTTTGGTTCACTCAATTTGGTGTCTAATTGAGAGAGATCGAAGCTAGAAGCACACAACTCCGATTTTATTTTTCAGCAATATACGTCGTTTCCAACAATTCTAAGGCTCAAGGTTAGTATGAAAAGACTCCAATCCTCTTCTTCATGATTTGATGGCTTTCTTATCGATTTTTATTACCGAAATCACAAACTCAAAATAGTGAATTGTGAACTTTCATGGTCGATTTCCAGCCAAATAGTCCATACTGATAAGGTTGTGGTAACTGCTTTTGTTAATTGTGTATATTTGTTATTATCTTTTGTAACAAATCCTAGCTGTATATGTACTCTATATATACTCAAAGAAATACACAATACAAAATAAGTTAAGTTTCCAAATACCATAAACTTCTATATGGTATCAGAGCCTCTGTGCTAAAGTGATCATTGTTTTCCTCCTTGCCCTCATCTTTTTCGGTCTGCGTATTCAATGGCTGATCTTTCTTCTAAGTCTCTAGCTTCTCCTAAATCTGCAACCACCGGTTCTTCGACTGCCACTGCTTTATCTTCTTCTCCTGTGATGACATCTTTTCCAATACCCAATATAACACAATTTATTACAATTAAGCTTACCTCCTCGACTTATCTGCTTTGGGAGGCTCAAATCATGCCGCTTCTCCATGGTTATAAACTAGCGTCGCATATTGATGGCTTAGCTTCAGCACCGCCTCAGTTTTTGGAAGGTGGAGGATTAAATCCTGCATATTCGGACTAGTTTTCCAGAGATCAAATAGTTAAGAGCTGGATTAACTGCTCTGTTTCGAAATCTATCATGCATCAGATTCTTCGTTGTACTACAGCGAAAGAGGCTTAGGATAAACTCTCTATGATTTATTCCAAAGGCACCAGTCTCAAGTTCAGCAGCTGTGCAAGCAATTAAAGCATCTTAATCGAGGTACTGACAGTATTGATGATTATATGAAGAAAGCCAGGTTAATATCCGATCAACTGAATGCGTTTCAGAGTCCTATTTCTGATAAGACTCTTGTGTGTGATGTGCTTGAGGGATTGGGTCCAGAGTATCGACCTTTTACCCGAGCACTTGAGGCACGTAATACACCCATATCATTTGATGAACTTTATGCTTTGTTATTAAGCGAAGAAACGCAGCTGTGTTTAGATACTCTTGCCATCAGTTCTGCAGTTCCACCGACTGCACACTATGGTTATTCTGGACGAGGAAATGGTGGTCGATCTCGTGGACGTGGTAATTGAGGTGGTCGAGGTTAGCAATCTGGTTATGGACGTGGACAGTCCTCTTCTTCCTCGTATTTTGATGGACACCACAATCAGTCCGCTGTGTTCACTTGTTTCAATTGCAATGGTACTGGGCATATGTCACGCCAGTGTCCGTCTCCAAGAGCTGCACCTCAAGCTCATGCTGTCAAAACTAGATCTGATCCAACAATAAAGGCCTGGACGGTTGATTCTGGTGCTAATTATCATTTGGTGGCTGATCTGGAGAGTCTTGTTCATCCTGTTCTTGTGACTGATAACAATGTTCTTACAATTGCAGATGGTAAAACACTTCCCATTTTTTCTCGTGGTTCATCTCATTCGTTTGTTAATGGTCATTCATGTACTATTGATAATGTGCTTTATTCTCCTGCAATTACTAATAATTTGCTTTCAGTCTCTGCTTTTACTACACAAAATAATACATCTATTGAGTTTTTCCCTGATCGTTATTTTGTGAACGATATCCCCACGAGGCAAGTCCTTTACCAAGGCCGGAGTAAAGATGGGCTCTATCTCTTTCCTTTGCAGTTTGTTCGTTCTTTTTCACCTAAGGCGTTTCCAGCTACAGTGTCTCTTTGGCATGAGCGTTTAGGTCATGCTAATATTAGGATTGTAAAAATGTTCTGCGAACAATTAAAATTCATTTGATTCGAAACATTCTTTTGATTATTGCCATGCTTGTAATGTGAGCAAGTCTCATAAATTACCATTTGTTGATTCTTTTTATCCTGATTCTCAGCCCATAGAGTTGATATGTTCTGATGTTTGGGGGCCTTTTCGCCCGTTGTTTCTATCGATGGATATCGTTATTATGTGTTGTTTTACGATCACTTTAGCAAGTATTGTTGGTTGTACTTTCTCAAGCAAAAGTAAGATGTCTTCTCTGTCTTTGTTCAGTTTAGAGCTTTGGTTGAAAAGTATTTTGGGTTGCCTATTAAGAGCTTTCAATCTGACTGGGGTGGTGAATTTCAGAGTTTACAAGCGTATCTACGAAAACATGGGATTACTCATAGAATTTCCTGTCCACACACACCTGAACAAAATGGCTGTGCTGAACGTAAACATAGGCATATAGTGGAGCTGGGGAGATCTCTCTTACATAATGCATCTGTCCCTTATTCTTATTGGACGTATGCTTTTGACACAACAGTTTACACAATTAATAGACTACCCACTTCTCATAATATTTGTACAACCTCGTTTGAGCTTCTATTTACAATTAAACCAAATTATGATGAGTTGCGGGTCTTTGGCTCTCTTTGCTATCCATGGTTAAAACCATACTCACCACATAAATTGGCACCCAAATCCAATTGCTGTGTTTTTCTTGGTTATAGTAAGGTTCATAAGGGCTACATTTATCTTGATTTGTCATCTCATCGTAAGTTTGTCTCACGTCATGTCTTATTCTATGAACAAGAATTTCAATTTCACAGACCAAATGATACTCACAACAGGACTGCTACTCCTCCAACATCAATACCACTGCCTCCAGTTCCTTTGTCTCACATTCGGATGGACTTCTTGGATCAGCTCCAAAATGCAGCAGTAATACAGCATTATTAACACAAAATGACAGCATCTCTACTTAACAGAACTGTGTAATTGAGACACAGCCCCGCCCAATTCCACAACGCCACACATCAGTTCAGCGGTTAGAAACATTAAATGTGGTTTCCGTTCAACCAGAAAATCAGTGTTCTCCAAGTCCGACCGTAATCCACACCGTTTCATTAACTCCATCACCTCTATGTCTTCAACCTTCGCCACCAAAACTCGAAAGCTCTCCGGCTGAGACTTCTCTGCCACAACCTGCTGCTGATCAATCTGTTTCACTTTTGAATACTATTCCATCGAGAGTACATCCCATGGTAACCAAACAGCGGACGGGTTCCTTGAAACCTAAACAACCATGGTCTCCTCAATCTCATAATGTGAGCATTCTACCTACTGTTCCTACATGTTATTCTCAGGCAGTCAAAAATTCTCATTGGAGGGAGGCTATGACTAGTGAATGGACTGCTCTCATTCAAACAAGAACTTGGGATCTTGTACCTAGACAGCAAGCTCAGAATGTTGTTGGCTGCAAGTGGGTATTCCGTCTAAAACAAAAGGTAGATGGTACTATTGATCGGTACAAAGCGAGAATTGTCGCAAAGGGGTTCCATCAACACCCCGGAATTGATTTTGTTGAGACTTTCTCCCCAGTGGTTAAACCGACTACAGTCCGATTGATTCTTTCTATTGTAGTTTCTCAAGGTTGGTTTATTCGGCAACTAGATGTCTCCAATGAGTTTCTACATGGAGATCTAGATGTTGAGGTTTTTATGGAATAGCCACCGGGTTTTTGGGATGAATCAAAGCCAAACCATGTTTGTCAATTACGCCGTTCTCTCTATGGATTACAGTAGGCGCCTCGACAGTGGTATAAACGATTATTTTCTGCCTTACTTTCTCTTGGTTTTCGCATGTCTGCTGCTGATTCATCTTTGTTTGTTCTGGCCAAGAATGGAATTGTTATTTTTGTGCTTGTCTATGTCGACGATATACTTGTGACTGGCTTGGATGTAGCACTTATTCAACATATCATTAAGTCTCTACAATCTGAGTTTGTACTCAAAGATTTGGGTCGCTTAGACTATTTTCTTGGAATGGAAGCGAATTGGTTGACTGATGGTCTTGTGCTTACATAGCAAAAATACATATCTGACTTGCTTTCTAAAGCACGAATGTCTGATTGTAAAGGGATTTTGACACCGGCAAGCTCAAAGGACAAAGCCACGTCGCATGGCAGTTTGTTTCATGATCCTACACTATCGGAGCATTGTTGGTGGTTTACAATGTCTAAGCTTGACTAGGCCAGACCTCTGTTTTTCTATTCATCGAGTTTCACAATTCATGCATGCTCCTACTGAAGAAAACTGGTCACTTATGAAACAAATATTGCGATATTTGAAGGCTACCTCAGGTTATGGACTTTTCTTTTCTAAGTCCTTGGACACCAATCTAAACGTGTACACTGATGCTGACCGGGCTAGTAGTGTGGATGATCGAAAGTCAACTTCAGGATATGCAATATTTCTAGGCAAAAATTTAGTTTCTTGGAACTCGAAAAAGCAACAAACAATTGCTAAATCGTCCACGGAGGTTGAATATCGTGCAATAGGTTTTGCAGCAACTGAGCTTACATGGATTCAATCATTGTTGCAGGATATTGGCTATGTGTCCGCAACGGTACCTAATTTGTGGTGTGATAATATAGGCGCAAACTATCTTACTGTGAATACTGTCTTTCATGCACGGTTGAAGCATCTAGAAGTTAATTTTCATTTTGTGAGGGATAAGTTCAAAAGAACGAAGTTCACGTCCAGTTTATTTGTTCCAAGGACCAAGTGGCAGACATTTTGACAAAACCATTGCCAAAGCATTAGTGCATCAGTTAGCAATTCGATCTTCGACATTGGAAGCTCGAATTGAGGGGGCCTGATAAGGTTGTGGTAACTGCTTCCGTTAATTGTGTATATTTGTTATTATCTTTTGTAACAAATCCTAGCTGTATATGTACTCTATATATACTCAAAGAAATGCACAATACAGAATAAGTTAAGTTTTCAAATACCATAAACTTCTATACATACCCATATTAAAATGACCCCATATTAGTGATCCTCTCATCATAACGAACAAATTGATATACAGTTCGTAATTTTTGGGTGTAGTTGGAATTTTTAGGCTACCATGAACGGTAGCGCGAGCAATGATCTGGCAAGACTTTGGTGAGACCTCAAAAGACAGAATCACGAACTTCGCATGTCGAAGCCGAATCTGAACTCCGAATTGCAATTGGTATCTTTTACAAAAAATTCGGCAATTTCAATGCAATTCCAAATCGAGAATTTATTGAGTAGTTTAATTAAATTGGCTTGATTGAAAATTAAATAAATTATATAGAAGTTAATTACGAAATTAAATTCTAAATTATTAGTGAAATTAGCCAATTTATGGAAATTATTGAGTAAAAGTGATAAGAAATTGTAAATCGTATAAATTTGAAATTAAAACAGTTAAATTGTTGATGAATTAGTCAAATAGAGTAAATATGAGAATGATAGATGGGAACTAATAGTGAATTGCCTGATGAATGAGCTGAGTTATTGTTGTGAAATGTGTAATATAGACAGCTTAAATTATAAATGAAATGTTGCCAAATTATAATAGAAAAAGGAAAGGAGGAATCAATTTATAAGGTAACAAACTTTGATTTATTAAATAAGGAAATAAGTTGATGAAAGAATAAATTTATTAAGTAAGAAAAAATTAGATTTGTATTTGATTGAATTTAATAAAGTATTTGAAAATAGAATTTTAAATGATATTTAAAAGAAAAGAAAAATTGAGAAGTTATGAATTTAGATTATAAAATTTTATTATATTAGGTAATATATATATATATATATATTTGATTTCAGCAAATGAAATAAATATTTAAATGGAATTTAAAAAAATGATTATTAAATGGGTTTAAAAAGTAAAGGAAAAATTATAATTATATCCCTATATTTTTAACTAAATTAACTACTCTACCTTTGTATTTTAGAAAATATACTATTATACACATAGAGTTTAGGTCTGTTATACAATTATATATTTCCATCCAATTTTTACATTTTCAAACGTTAAATCTCGATGAAAAAACAATGTTAACCCTAACCAAAAAATAAAATAAAAGAATACCTTAGTTGTCAGGGAAAATGGCAACACGAACCGTCTCTCACTATTGTCGATCTTTTGAAAGAAAAAAGAAAACTCAGAAAAAACAAAAGAAATTTGCAAGGATTAAAGAAAGTAGTTGACAGTGAAAAAGGTATTCTTGACATATATTTCATTCTCTCTCATTGGACAGTCAAATATTTTATTTAATTGCTCTTTAAAATAAAAGAAATGAACGAAAGCACATGTTAGTGCAACTAATCTAAACCATGGGTGTATAATAGTGTATGTTTTAAAATATAAAGATAGAGTAATTAATTTGGTTAAGACATAGGGGTACAATCATTATTTTTTCAAAAGTAAAATAAGATTATGAAAGATTTAAAATATCTAATATGTTTAAGAATATAAATTT
The DNA here is from genome assembly GCA_948099535.1 of Jatropha multifida. NCBI lineage: Eukaryota > Viridiplantae > Streptophyta > Magnoliopsida > Malpighiales > Euphorbiaceae > Jatropha > Jatropha multifida. Next base: position 32,112 of record CANUEX010022273.1, read on the forward strand.
AAGACATTTAATGAATTGAAATACATGTGTAAATTAAAAATAAGAATAATAAGAAATTTAAATATCAATAAATTTGATTATAGATTATTGTAATACTAACTTCTTATTTTTATTAAATTTAAATATATTTGATTTCACTTATATTTTATAAAGTAATTTATTTTCCTGAAGGAGTTATTGAAATATTATTTTTTTTATGGATTTTAAAAGAAAATAGATTTTATTTAATAAGATGTGATTTTTAAATTATTCTGATGATTTGATTGGAAATTCTATTTATATGAAAAAGAGAATGTTAGCTACTTATTATTATTGTTTGAAAAGTGGCTGTGATTGAATGTTTTTAGCAGTATTTATGAAATGAAATGTTACCCAATATGATTTCGATATTGTTACATGAATGAAATGATTCATAATCTCACAGTAATTGATAGACATGGTTATTACCTAGATATCATTTCATTTGTTGAAGTTGATATTATGATATGATTATTACACTGTCGGTATCACTTCATTTGTTGAAGTTGATACTATGATTGATATTGCTTCCTCCATGTTGAGGTTGTAGACAGGCTCCCTCTTTTGTTGAGATAAAAATCACAGATTGAGGTTGTAGATAACGGTTTAGATATGCACATTAAACTCTGATGGCCTTTGAATTGAGTCTATCTAGATTGTTGAGACTAAATGGAATATTGTTGAATTCCTTCAATGAATGTTTTATTGAAATGGTATTGATGTTATTCTATCATTTTTATATGGGACAACTATTGAATTTTTAAGTATGGATTTTATTGCTGTTATTATTGCTAAAGTACCCCTTTTTATAGAACTCTTTATTGAGTTTTGAGATAAATTGATTTGAAAGTAAGAATATATGAAAAAAATATTTTCATACGGAATTTTTTTTATAACTATCGTTAATATTGAAAGAAATGTGAAATTACATTTTAATTTAAATATATGCACTACTAAGCAATTTTGCTTAACAATAGTGTTTTTTGTACTATCATAGGGAAATGAAAAGACAAAGTAGGAGTTATTTATGTAATTTTTTAGTATAATATTTTTATTAGAATTTTGTATGATGTATGATAGTATTAATAGAACAGTCATTTAATTGAGCAAATATGTGAAGGTTCTTAATTATAGTACAAGCTATAATATTGTATATATATTTATATGTATTTTTACCATTGTTCACTAAATAATGAAAATGGGATTAATTCAGTATGTAACTGCATTTCATGGGGCTTATGGGTTATGGAACTGTTAATGATTTTGTAAAGGTAACTGTTTTAATAATTTTATTGACTCAAATATTATTTTTTTAGCTTAATAGAAGTTATATTTTGTATATTTAATTAGTTACCAATAAGACATTTCTTTATAGCATATTTTGAAAGAAAAGAAGATTTAAAAGTTTATTTTAATAACTACATCTATTTGCTTTTACAAATTATATATGAGTAAAGGAAAATTTTTAAGTTCCTTATAGTATACTTAGTAGGTAATTATAGTCATCAAGTACTTATTAAGTATATTATGGGCGACGTTTCATATCTTAAAATGGGGTAGGATGTGACAATATCTTTGTTAGTCCTAGAAGTAGATTTTGCTCCATAAGGATTTTCATTCCTTGTTTTGACATTTGTCCAAGTTTCTGATGCCATATCATTCTAGAATTTGAACTACTTGAGGCAACAGAGGCATCTACTTCTTGTAAAGTCTCTCCCTTCAGCATAAATAAATTTGTAGCTATTTTTTCTCCTTTCATCACCACAGGTGCTCTATGGAACACTTTCATGATTTCCTTTGCATTTTCAATTTTGCTGGCACTATCATCTAACAACCTATAGGATAATAGATTTTTCTTTAGGCCCTTTACATTCCATACGTCTCAAATAGTTTGAATTGTTTCGTGACACATTTTTTATGGTTCTAATGCCAAAGATCTCCAAGGAATGACCATTGCAACTGTACATAAATCCTCTTGAGATAGGTTCATAATGATGGAATCATTCTCTTCTAGAGGTCATGTGATATGTGGCTCCCAAGTCAATAACCAATACATTTGCAAATCTTTTTCTACTTTCCATAGCCGTTGATGTTCACAACTGAGAGCATTTCCATCACTTGAAGTGTTCGCAATATTTCCCTAAGGATTGGAATTTTTAGACAAATTTCAACAATCCGTCTTCAAGCGACCCTTCTTACCACAATTATAGCACTTTAAATTCTTTTTACTTCTAGACTTTGAGCTACCATGGTTGGGACTTCCACATGGGCCATGTTCTATTGATCTTTATCTCATCACCATTAAAGCCTTTGCCTATTGTAGATTTGTTTGTTTGTCTTTCTTGTTCTTGCACCGATTTTCTTCTTCCAGAATTGCAACTACAACTTCATCGAAGACTATATAATCCATAAGGATGTTGTTTGTCAAGTTAATGATGAGTTGATCATACGAATTAGATAGACTTTGAAGTAGAAGTTCACCACATTCTTATGGCTTGATTTTATAGCTTAAAGATGTAAGCTGAGAAAATAGAGTATTCAACATGTTTAGATGTTTTGTCACTGAAGTGGATTCAGACATTGAAGAGTGTAGAGTTTTCTTTTAAGGAAAATTTTATTATGCAATGATTTGGCCTCGTACAATTTGGTGAGATGATCCTAAATCTCTTTTTTTGTCTTCTTCTCTTCTATGCTTGACAATACTTCATCTGCTAATGCTAAATGAATATTTGCAATGGCATTCCCGTCCATGTCGTTCCATTTATTATCATTTGTGAAATTTGCTTGTCTTTCACTCATAGCCACTAGACAGTTGTTCTTCCCTTGATGGCCTTTACTTTCATCTTTCGTAGTGAGAAATTACTCCTGTTGAACTTTTTAATCTCGAATTTTGCTGCCATTGCTTCTATATATAGCTCCCATTATTTCATTGTTTAATGTGAATAGTGTCTCAGCACCTTTAATAAGTGAGTAGTATCTAACTTATTTTATGTTGTGGAGGATGCAACTATTAGTGGCAACCACAAAGCAAATGATAAGTAGATATACACACTTAAACAAGACTCTGATACCAATTGTTGCAGAATACAGTCATCGTATAGAGCAAAATTACAAATAATAGATCCAAAAAATAACAATGAAAATAAAGAAGACACAGATTTTACGTAGAAAAACCCTAAATGATATAGGATAAAAAAGCCACAGGTAAGGGTAGAAGAATTTCCCTATAAGAAATTAAGAATACAACTTCTCTCAATTTAACAAAGGAAAAACAATGAAAATTCTCTCTTGATGAAGGAAGAAACAACTCTTTCTCTAAAACTCTTTGACTTCTGTAGGAGAGGAATGATTTTGTAATGATTTATAGATCCAACCTTGTTATGTCCTACGAACAGTTAAAGACCGAACCATGAATCGTGTGTGGGAGCTATAAGGGTGGAGGTCATGCATTTCCTTAATCCCATTCCCCTTACTATGTGTATTTAATTTATATATATGATTGTGCTATGTTCATGCATAATCTAAGTAATCTATCGCATCATTTAAGTCTTGTTTACTATGGCTCGTTTGGAACGATCGGACCCTCGAAGGGCAAATAACTACAGAAAAATGTTGAGAGTCAGACTAGCCAAGAAAGTTAGGCCCAGAGTTAGTCAATAGGTAGAAGATAGAAATTTTGAGATCGGGGGGCCTTCAAGTCCAAATCCAATCGGCCCCAACCCCTCGGGTCCAAACCTAATACAGCAGATTCATTGGCTTCTACAGGAGATCCGAAACACCCAAATAGAACCATTGACTCTCTTCCATAGCATTGAGGAGCGCTTCGCCCGGATCTGAGAATTTACCGATTACCTTGTAGAAATCGGCTATTTTTCTTTAGAAGAAGCAAGAATGTACCAAAATTTGTAGTTTATGTATTTAAATTTTATAATGAAAACTATTTCTGGGTTTTAATTATTCAATTATTTGCTAGTATATATATATGCTTACAAAACCCAAACCACAGTTTCTGATCAGGCTGTAGTTGACCTTCTTATTGTAGGCTTCATAGGTCAATTGAAAGGGTGGTGGGATCATCACCTCACTTCCAAAGAAGGTTTTGACATTCTCAATGCTGTCAAAGTTGATGAGGCTGGTCAACCAATTTTAGATGATCGCTGTCAACCAATTCAAAATGCTGTGGCCACCCTCATTTTTTCTATTTCTTTACATTTTGTAGGAGATACTTCACATGTTAAGGACAAAAATGCTGAGTTACTTTCAAATTTGAGGTGCAAAAAACTTAGTGATTTTACTTGGTATAAAGATATTTTCCTTACTAGAGTCATGCTTAGGGAAGATTCTAACAAGCCATTTTGGAAAGAAAAATTTCTTGCAGGTCTTCCCCCTCTCTTAGGAGAAAAGGTCAGAAAAAGGATCAAAGGGAATTATGGTAAACAAATCCCTTATGGTAAACTCACATATGGCCAGTTGATAAGTTACACTCACAAGGAAGGTCTTAAAATTTGCCAAGATCTAAAATTACAAAAGCAACTCAAAAGAGAATTGCACAAAACAAGAGCTGAACTTGGTTCATTCTGTCAACAGTTTGATATCTCCACTAAACCTCCTCAAAAGATGTGTTCTGATTGCAAAAGCAGACAAAAGGAGTCCAAAGATTATAGAAACTCAAAGAAGCATTACAGAAAAGCTAGACCATCTTCCTCCTCCTCCTTCCCTTCAAAAAATTCTCCAAATCAAAACCCCCACAAAAAACCTGATTTCAAGTATGTTACATGTTACAAATGTGGGAAAAAGGGACATATAGCCAAATATTGTAGAGTCTCAAAAAGGTTAAATGAGCTTCATCTTGAAGAAAATATCTTAGGAAAAATCCAATGCCTCCTTCTTGATTCCTCAGATTCAGAATCCTCTAAAGATGAAGAAGCCCTCCAAGTTGATGAGCTTGCTGCCTTGTCCTCATCATCTTCTTCAAAATCTGAACCAGAGAAAAGAATAAACGTTCTCACTAAGGATCAGAAATTTGTCCTTGATATCATCAACCATATACAGGATCTTAAAATTCAGAGAGAGTACCTCCTTAAACTCCAATGATCTCTTGAGCAACCTCCTCCACCCACATCTTTTGCTAAATCTTGCCATTATGATCTCACTGAAATTTTGGCAAGAGGGAGTCAATCCAAACTAGGCGATCTTTCACTTTTAGGATAACAAGAAGAGATCCAAATGATTAAGCAAGAACTCATGCAGATTAAAATTAAGCAGAAAAAAAGATTCAGAGGCCATTTAATTTCTTCTGTTGAGTCATCCTGCTTTCCCCAATCAGAATTCTGAACAAAACCCATTGTTACAGGAACCTCAAAACCTTCCTGAAGACTTCATTTGCATTTCGAATCAAATAACTTCGCAGAAATATTTGATCAAGATAACATTGAGTTTTCAAGATAACTTTCAGATTGACACTATTGCACTCTTTGATACTGGAGCAGACCTCAATTGCATTAAAGCAGGAATAGTGCCACAAAACTTTCTCGAAACCACGAGTGATGGTCTTAGAACTGCAAATAATGCTGCTCTAAAAATCAAGCATAAATCTGAAGCCTCTGTCCTCCACAATGGTGTCCACATAAGAGCCATATTTCTTATTGCTGAAGACATTTCATATTGTGTCATCTTAGGAATTCCATTTATCAATGTTATCACTCCATATCAAGTTGATCAGACCTTCATTTCCTCCATTGTCAATAACACTAGGCTCATTTTTCCATTTGTAGAAAAGGCAAAATTGCAAAATTTAGATCTTTTGAAAACCCATTTTATTCGCATTTAGTTTTATTTCAGGATGGATAGAAAAACAAAAAAGTTTGGTTCGATCACTTTGCCAGTTTTCCCAAAAGGAACAAATTTATCATTTAAAGTTCTTCCTGGTAGCTAGATAGATGATACCCAACAATGCATTCTAGACAACATCTGGAATGCACAAGGGGATTATAGCAAGACATCAGCCAGTTTAAATGCATTATCATATTATTTTAGCCAGATTTCCAAAGCTCAGATTCCTGAACAATCCAGCAGAGGAAAACGTACAAGTAGCCACATACAAAATTCTAACCAACTAGAATATTGCAACAATTGCAATATAATGGTAAACAATTTCACATCTCTTTGTCAACAGATTCATGAAGAGAATCAAAATCTCAAGAAGAAAATCAAGATTCTCTCTACCCCACTGGTAGATGAGAAAAGACAGCACCTAACCCCACTGGTTAGGGAAAAAAAATTGAGTGCACCTTTAGCCCACTAGCTAAAGAGAAAAATTTGAGAGAATCTTTTTGCCTGTTATTGAAAGGAACTCCTCCAACAAAGCTTACTGATGAAGAACTAGAAAAAAGAAAAGCAAGAATTTTCTTTTTCAGTCAAGCTTACTTGGGAAAATTCCCTTCAGATATTAAGAACAAAATTTGCAAAAGGATCGATGAAAGCTCCATGCAAAAGCAGGAATACATTCTAAATTTTCTCCAAGATTGTGCTGTACATAAGGTTTTCATTCCAGGATTATCTTGGACATTGGAAACCCATTGTGGGGAAAAACACAGAACTTGCCCAAAGATGGATTTCGACTGTCAATTCCCCCCTTTTGCAAGAAAAGACTGCAGATGCCATCTGACTTACAGCATTTGTAGGGTTTGTCTCAACCTCTCTATTTTCAAACCAATCACTACTGAAAATAGAGAAATTGGTGAAATCCTAATAACACCTCACACGCTGTTAGATTATGGATATCTTCACCAACTTGTTTTTACCAAACCAGATCAAGCCAATAACTTTGGAAGAAAATTGCCAAAAATCATCAAAGAGAGTTTCAATTTTGGAAAATATGTCCAAGTCATGATTGATACAAAAGCTCCTCAATGGATTAATGGACTTAATTATCCAGCTCAACACAAAATGTTAATAATAGCAAAAGATGGATACCCCAGTCCAAAGGCAGATTATCTTCCATGGCCTTGTCATAATAATTCTCTTTGAGAACAAATAAAGCATTGGCGATCAAGGGTCTTTGCAAGGAATTTCGATTGGGATGATTCTTATTTTGCCAGACCAATAAAATTAATTGCTGAAGATTCTTACTGCAAGATCTATGGTACCAAAAAGATACATATACCAATCGAAATACCTTTTTGGTCTAATTCATATTTCACGGACCTAATTCAATTATACAGGATGGAGTATGAAGAAGAATACAAAAAGGGTATCACAAGAGGTAGCAACGAAAAATGTTTGAGTATACTTTGGTATCAATAAAAAAAAAGAAAAAGGAAACGAAAAAGAAAAAGATTTTTACAGGTTTTTCAGGTAGCAGACTCAGAAGACAGTTCAACTAGAAGAATATTACCAGTGCAAGAAATTAGACAGTTCAAGTAGAAGACAGAAAGAAAAAATTCTCACCACAAATATCCTCCTCCACTCATAAGTGAACGGGACCCACATGTTCCCCGCAGTATCCACTTTCACTCATAAGTGGATGGGTCCCACATGTTCCCCACTCATTACACTTGCCCAAATAGTAAAAACCCATGTCCAAATAGGAACCTTGCCCAAAATTTTTCCTATAAAAGGCAACTCACCCCTCTCTCCCAAAACACAGAATTCTAACACAATTTTTACACAACACAATTCTTACACAATTTTAACACACAACTCTCTACACTCTCTTCACACAATTCCCTACACATAACTCTCTTCCCTCTCTCATCAACACTCAACACTCTCCTACACTTCTACCTCCCACTACCTCTCAAACACATCTCCCTCTACAACCTTCTCCCCATCCCTCTCATCCTTCCTTCTTAACCTTCTCCTTCTACCACACCCCTCTCCTACCTTCTCTTAGATATCATTATCATGTACTAGTACTTGTAATAGTAGAAGTTTGTAATCATTAGAAGGTGTAGTAATTAAGTAAGAAGTTGTAATCAAGCTTGAAGTTTGTACTAAGTTCCTCAAGTCATTTATGTAAGTGATCTTTCTTTCCCATCTTTTCTTTTATGTTTGTTTAGTTCTAATGTATTCTTCCTTTATCACTTATGCTTATTTA
>CANUEX010022297.1:0-24362 GCA_948099535.1 Jatropha multifida
TTAGAAATAATTGAATTATGGATAAATTAGGTGGTGATATATCATGTTTAATATTAATGCCTTGAGAATTGTGCCATAGTCTTGGAATTTGTGCATATTAGTGAATTATGAGTGATTATGTGAAATATACTATGATTTTAATTTTAATTGGATGATATAAATTTTTGGGTGCCATGATAGAATATTTTATGAAATAAAATATTCTTTGAGAATATAATAAACCATAAGAAAACAAGTATGATTATGCACTTAATATATATATATGATTTATGAATATGAAATTATGGTGAAATGTTTAATATGGAAAATATGATTTTTATGAATAAAGAGGATTTATGAAAGAGAATATTTTTTTTCTGTAATAAAATATTCCGATGTAATATTGAAACTGAATATTTTATTTATAAATACTGTTATGTATGAATTATAAAATGAATTAATTATAAATATTTTATTAGCCTTGGTCTACTCGGTTGAGTCAGTAGTTGTATAGAGGTATGGCATGCCATAGGAAATACAGTACTATCTATATGTGACACGCATTGTCTTATAGGAGCTAATGAACTCCAATATTAGATGGGCTTTCGAGCCATATGTTTATTATAGAATTCTCTGTCTACTATTTAATTCTTCTAAGTATGCTAAAGGCCTAATTAAAAATATAGTTTCTTTATATGTAAATAAATTAAATAAATAATTATATTACCTTATGAACATATGTGATTTCATGATTAAGTATGTCTAATTTAGTGATACATGATTATTGGATTTAATTAGGCATGGTGACTGTGAATACTAATATTACGCGTCTGAAATATGCTATATTATGATTATGCTATCTGTTTTTGAATAAATACTATGTATGATAATATGAGGTATTATAATTGCTTATGTGTATTTCCCTACTATAAATGGGAAATAAGCACCACTAAGCTTTATGCTTAGCGCATTGACTTGTCACGCGCAGGTTGCTGATTCGGGGTTGATGGTCCATAACGAGTATCAGACTTTTCAGAGGCTCCTTATTCTACGACAGTCAGTCTTCAAACAGTCTCTCTTTTAATTCAGTCTTTAGAAAAATCTAGGGGCATGTACATATAATTAAGGCACTAGAATACTTTTATTTAAGTCAGAATGTTATGAACTAGATATTTGAAACATGTTTTATTTTCAAAGTCAAAATATTTTATGACATGTAATTAATATCTTAAATGCTTTCAATTAAAAAGGAATTGATTTAGTATTTTTGTTGAGTTTTTATGAGATGTGTTGGTAAAATAAATTTGAAAAAAAAAATGTAGTTGAGTTGTGGTTGAATTATAGAAGTGTTTTGAATGTGTCTTAAATTGTCAAGCATTAAGTATACTGGTTTAACACTTCGGTGTTAAACCTACTGTGGCCCTTAAGATTTTGTTTTTACAAAATCGGATTTTGGGTGTCACATCAACTCTTTCATTAATTGACACATGTCATCAAAACATCTCTCAGAGAGGTGGTGTTTTGAGTTTATGTGCAACAAACGTGCAACAACTGACAACTTAGAATGACTTTCACAATCGTGTCACACTGCTTCATTTGCAGAACTCAACATATTATAAAATTTTTGGGCATCATGGTTCGGAGCTTCTTCCATATCATTCAGTTTGAATGAGGGACCAGCAGTATCATGAACCATTCTATGATATTCAGTAGGAGGCTCATAAAATGCTCCAACATGTTCTGATGAATCATTCATAATATGGTCCCTCAATTCGTGCTAATCCACATTTGCCATTCCTTCGGCTTCCCCATGCATGGTCCAAACATAATGGTCTGGTACAAAACCATATTTGAATAGATGTTTCTCAACTGTAATTATGTCTTTAAATTTTCGATTTTGACACTTCTTTCGATTACACGGACACCTTATATTATCACCGTCCCTACCTTCCACATGATTCCAAGCAAAATCAAGAAATTCTAGGACACCATCTTAAATTCTCTATTTGGTAGACCATCTGTTAACCTTCTATACATCGATTTACGATTTGAATTCATTTGTCCTATATTGTATATTGAAGAAAAGAATTGAACTCGTATTAATATAATTGCAATATTATAAACGTTATTATTCAGCACGCTTAGAAACACAATCATCGGCCAGTTTGAATTCCAATTACTCTTTTATCAGGTTGAAATTCACCTATCAGAGTGTCAAGAATAAATGAAATAAAAAAAAATGTTACCTACCCTTTTCTACTAACTGATGGAGATTTGCTATTTGCTACCCAAAAGATTTAATATGATCAAACAATTTGTCGCTATTTTGCTATCCACTGTGTCTTTCTTTGGTTGAGAAAAGATAAATTATAAAAATAGTTGCATATTACAATTATTTTTTAAGGAAATAAAATGAAATTATCATTATAAATGAAAATTTGTCTTTATGGCTTGTCTTATGGAAATGGAAGAATTAAGGCATAAGTTTATTAATGAAATCATTTGTTGGTAACTAAGTTAAAATGCCATAAACATTTTATCATTTATGGAGCAGATTAAAAGGACCTTACTTTAAAACCTTCTTATTTATTATTATATCTATAATGCCACGGATTTGGATTTAATTTAAAAAAAAATTCTAGGTAACAAAAAGTATCACGTATTTGCCACCTAGGCATATCAATTATCAAACCCAAAATATGCTTATATATATATATATAGTGGATGAAAAATGGCATGGAAAAGTTATATTATTATCATAAACTAACTAACTAACAATAGTGATAATGTGTTATTGAGCATGAATCACACACGTAGTTCATGTTGCTATACACGCCTTCAATAGTGGAACAACTTTCTTTATAATAATATTTTATGAAAAAAATAAATATTCCATTAGTGTATGAATTGTTAAGTCAACAAAAAAAATATCAAGATGAATGGAATTTTTCAAATAAATAAATACTAAAATGTAAAAAAGGCGAGGGAAGAAACAATCATGTGCTACCAGTAGAAAATATAAGATGAATGAAAATTGAGGAGTGAAATAAACTAATTTAAAATGAAAATTAAGGAGAAAACATAAACAAATTTTATTTTCCTTTCAATACTCATGAATTATGGAGTCCATATATTATTTCATTTCAATGCTCATGAATATAACCCAACAATAGGCATATAACTTGTAAGAAAATATAGCAATTGTAGTATCCAACAAATATGCAACTACACAAATCATCCAAGCATGAATTCAAAATTGATATAAGGGAGAAATAACACTACTCACAGTTTTATAGTTTTGCCCAAAGCTATTCTTCTTTTCTTGGTTTCTTGGAATCAGTAGAGTATCTAAAGAAAATAGGTTTAATAAGCATTCTCATCCATTTAATAAGCAGAGTATCTATAAGTGCCCAATTAATTTGTAGCATATGCAGCATACAAATTGGTTTTAACTAATTCGTGATGCATCCATGCCAAATTTATTTTAATTCAATTGCATGAGAAAAATGACAAATTGACCTATAAAACAATAGTAATTGTTAGAATTAGGTGTTATATGGTAGAGTGTTTGTTTTGCTTGTTTTATTATGTAAAAAATCAGGGGTTAAAAGAATAATATCCCATCTTTTTATTTTTTTATATATACAAAATATATTATCCATGCATAAAATCAGGGGTTAAAACCAAGGGTTAAGAATAATAAGTTGTAATCCATGCTTGTTCTCAGCACATGAACAATAAGCAAATGCTACCAACTTATCAATTCAACATGCAAACCAGTTCACTAGTCCATAAATAAAGTATGAGTGGCTGTAATTTGCCAACATACTACACCTCTATGAAATTTTGCATTAGAAATGAAATCAAGATAAAATCCCTAACTAAAATTTAAAATCCCTTTTCTCTTTCATTAACAGATTTTATGTGAAATGGCTTAATAAAAAAAAAGCAACTAATGCCTACATTAATTTTTCAACCACAGTCACAGTCAACTGCAACAAAAATGAAAAAAAAATTTGTAACAAATCTTACCTTACGAGAAGGAGAGACGGAGCAATAAAGAGTTGGAGACGGAGCTCCTTCTTGGTCACCGGTCTTGCATGCGGTGGTGGAGCTGCTTCTTGGCCGTTGATCTTGCTTAGAGATGGAGAGAGAGAGTGACAGGTTCGTGGCCACCGGTAAACACCAGATGGAGAGGATAGCTTCATGGACGCCGGTGGTGGAGGTCGTCATGGCCGCCGATGGTGCGTAGAGATTGAGAGACAGGAGAGGAGATGGAGATTGAGACTGGGAGGAGATTTTGATGTAGAAGAAAGAGGAGATTGAGACTGACCTAATTTTGCCGCTCAATTGGTTTGTACTGTAGTTCCTTAAACGACGCCGTTTAAGGCGTTCTCTATTTTTTTTTATTTCATGATATTAGAAACATACTGCATATCCATTTCTAACATCATAAAGTATCAAACGGTGCGGTTTGGCCTTTTTTTTGTGCACGTCCTCTTCTTACAAACGAACTGGATATCCATTTCTAAAAGGGGAAGCTTCAAACGACGCCATTTGGTGCTTTTTTTTTGCTTACTAGATTAGCAATAGACTGAATATCCATTTCTAATCCATTTTTAAATCCGTTTCTAATAAATAGGAACCAGTCCCTGTTCCAATAGCAATAGATTTACTATCCGTTTCTAAAATCTATTTCTAAATCCATCTCTAATCCGTCCCTAATCTTTGCGCGCTCGATTCCTACCAATTTGAGGAACGAAAATTTTCATTTCTAATTATTCCATTTCTAATCTGTTTCTATTTCGTTTTCATTCCGTTTCTAAGGCTGGTCAAAGATGTAATGTCATTTTTTGTTTCCAATCCATTTTCAATCTGTTGCTAAAGATCCGTTGCTAATCGATGTTTTTCTTTTAGTGTCTACAGAAATGGGTTTTTGTGGGTTCTTCTCGCAAATGACCCAATGTTTTGATAATTTTACTTATGAAGTAATGATCTCACACCATTGAAAGTGATTTTCATCCTAGACCAAGGTAACAAGAGTCCATAAACATTAGAAGATCGAAAAAGAATGAAAATAAGAAATCTGGAGATTTCTAGGCTGAAGTGGCTTGAGCTAGAAGCAACAGGCATGAGCCACTTGCAACTGGTGCATGCCAGATGCAAGTGCCTGGCACCGGTTGCATCTGGCTTGTGCTATTTCATCCCAGAAATCTACAGATTTTTGTAAAATTGAGTTTTTGTGTGTTCCTCTCACAAATAACTCAAATTTGGGTGATTTAATACTGAAATGAAATGAAAATAAAGATGAGATGGGTTTTAGACTCTTAGTTACCTTGTTTTGAAGGAAAATCAATGTATTTTCTTAAAGTAAATGAAGAACACCTCAAGAACGCTTAATCTTCGAAGATGATCCAAGTTTGTGTGTTTGATTCATTTTTGAAAGTTTTTGTAACCCCAGAACCAACTGACTATCCTATGAACACTCTATCTCACAATTAAACTAAGAAAACTCCTAAGATTTTGGTGGAGAATTGATTTAGTTGTGTTTGATTTTGATTTTTTTTGTGTTTTTTATCTTTGTTTTCTCTCAAACCTAGCAATGGCTCAACCACAAAAATGCCAACCCCCAAACCCTAGAGTTAATGTGGTATTTATAGGCAAATGGTGAAAAATGGCACTATTCACTGCCCATGTTGCATGTGGGCCCCACAAACGACTTAGTTTTTGATTTTTCACAAAATCATTTCAAATGGTACGTAAATCGACGTAAGTCATGAAAATTTGTCCTGTGTGCACCCGGGACTCGTTTTCGATCCTTATTTCGGCGCGGACCCAAAAACGTGAAAACGGTCCAATGGATCCAATTTCCTATCTTAGAATGATTAGTTCAAGAATCAAATCAATCGAACGTTCTGAAATCGTTCTACCATGAGAAATGTCATCACCACTGATGGGTCCCACTAGTGGGCCCCACTACGGCCACTGTGGGCCTTACCAGCAAATTGATCTGATGTTTATGAAATTGGTTCGGGTGATGCACAAAGTGTCGTAGGACATCGGGGCGTGTGCCGGGCGAACCCAAGATGTGCTTTTAGGTCCCATTTTGCCAAAAATGTGAAAAAGGTGCTAAGGGTTGCACTTTCTAGACTCGGATCATTGCTTCAAGATCAAGTTCCTTGGATGCTTCAACCTCTTCTTAGCAGTATAGGCTATCATCATCGAGTTTATTTTTGGGGCAAAAATTGAGCTTCTACAGTTTTTCCCGATTTTGATAATATTTTGCTTTTTAAGCAAGATTTTATCAAAATGTAAAGTGGATGCATAAGTGGTAAGATACTTACCTGGTTTGCATCCTTTGGATGGCTTGATTTGAAAGTTATTAGCCTTTTTGGGGATTTAGAGTAATTTCACTTTGGATGTCGACTTGATGCACCGTGACTTGACGACTTGAATTCAGCTGCTCCGCTTTCGGAGAGGCGACATTTTGGACGGCTTAAATGTTGTAAACCTGAAACAAGAAACTAAATGATTTGTGTTAGATGATGGCCTAAATTAAGAACAGTGCACCAAATGGTAGTGTAAATTCTGGAATAGGTTGTCCTTTCGGACAATGCACCATGATTGGGCAACTTTGTGTGTAGTGCGCCAAACAGCAACGTAAAGTTTTGAAATGCTCCCCATGGGAAGGTTGTCCTTTTTGGATGGTGCAATACGCCAAACGGCGACGTAAAATTTTGAAATGCTCCCCGGGTGGAGGTTGTCCTTTTGGAAGGTGCAATGCGCCAAACGGTGGCATAAAATTTTGAACTGCTCCCCATTGGGAGAATGTCCTTATGAGAGGATGCAATGCGCCAAATGGTGGCGTAAAATTTTGAAATGCTCCCCATGGGGAGGTTGTCCCTTTTGAACAGTGCGCCACATTTCGACGACTTGGTTTGAAGATCCTCGCTGTGCAAGGTGCCTTAGTTAGAGGACTTGGTTTGAAAATCCTAGTTGTGCGAGATGCATCAGTTAGAGGACTTGGTTTGAAAATTTTTATTGTGCGAGGTGCCTTAGTTAGAGGACTTGATTTGAAAATCCTCGTTGTACGAGGTGCCTCAGTTAAACGACTTGGTTTGAAAATCCTTGCTGTACAGGTGCCTCAGTTAGAGGACTTGGTCTGGAAATCCTCTCTCTATGAGGTGCCTTAGTTAGAGGACTTGATTTGAAAATCCTCGTTGTACGAGGTGCCTCAGTTAGACGACTTAGTTTGAAAAGCCTCGCTGTGCGAGGTGCCTCAGTTAGAGGACTTGGTCTGGAAATCCTCGCTCTGCGAGGTGCTTCAGTTAGAGGACTTGATTTGAAAATCCTCGTTGTGCGAGGTGCCTCATTTAGAGGACTTGATTGGAAAATCCTCGTTGTTGCAAGGTGCTTTAGTTAGAGGACTTGGTTTGAAAATCCTCGCTGTGCGAGGTGCGTCAGTTAGACAAGTTGATTCGAACATTCTCACTGTGTGAGGTGCCTCAGTTAGAGGATTTGATTTGAAAATCCTTGCAGTGCGAGGTGCCTCAGTTAGAGGACTTGAATTTGAAAATCCTCATTATGCGAGGTGCGTTTATTAGACGAGTTGATTCGAACATCCTCGCTGTACGAGGTGCTTCAATTAGAGGACTTGATCCTCACTGTGCGCGGTGCCTCAGTTAGAGGACTTGTTTGAATAGCGTGTGAATATTTATTTGAATGCATGGGTTCGTATTGAAATAGAGTTGAGAAAACTTACTTGGCAGCCAAGGGATTCCATCTGCGGCCAGCGATAATGCCTCTTCTTTGGCAGAGAGTTAGGATTTTATTTCTTGGCTATTTATGTAGCCGCTGCCTATGAGGTCTTTTACTCGTACTCTGTGATCGGGAGAGGCTTCTTTATCTTGTGCCTACTGTGTTTACCATGGAGAGGCAATTTGGCTCATATCTTTAGGGTCATTTTTAGGGCTTCTATTAATGTGCTCTGCTTCTTTTCATCGCTGGAGATTCTTCTCATGGGGCTTGCCCCAGTTCATTCTTTCAAATCCTTATTGTGGGTTGTACTCCAGTCCATTCTAAACTTCTGCATGTTTTGGGCTTTGCCCCAGTTTATTACTTTCTACTGCTCCTTACAAGCTATCCTCCGATTTCTTCTTACTGCGGGGTTTGCCCCAGTTTGTTCTTCTATGGCCTCTTATCGCTAGTCTTCGCTCGACTTTGTTCTAATTTTTATATCGTGGGCTTTGCCGCAGTTTATTCTTCAATTATTGCTCATTTTGGAGCTTGTTCTGAATGGCTTTTCATTATGGGCATGCCCCAATTTATTTTTCCATCTCTTGTTATTGTGGGCTTGACCTAGTTTGCTCTAAATTGCCTTTTATTCTTCAATTGTAGTGCGGCATATGCCTGTTGTCTTTCCTTTATCTGTGAAAAAGAATTTGAGAGTCGAGCCAATTGCGAAAGGTAGCACAACTCCGACTGCGCGCGTCAAGGCTCTTAGTCATTCTTGCAGCTGTAAGCCTACACAATATAAAAATACGCAATGTATATGCTATGTATCCATGAAATGTATTTATCTATGCCTATGCAAGTGTGTAGAGAGTTGGCATGAAGCTTTCCATTGATCACAATTAAGGGGCATCATGAGGTGGGTGCGTTGGTCGAAGTGTTAGGCACTGACTTATGATGATTGAAGAGGCCAAAGAAACCAATGGCGAGGATTCAAGAGAATCTGATGGTATAAGGATATGGAGTAGACAGAAACTGGAGTTCCTTGAGTTATTTGCTACAGTTTCCCCGTTGCTTTCGTATTGTAGGCTAAGCTTAGGGAATATCCTTGTGAAAAGATAATCTCCTTTTCATCTCATGATTGAAATGATTGTATTGGCATCTTTATAACTGTTTATTGCATCATTTAAAGAATATCAAGATTGAAATCGGCAGCCCATTAAAGTTGAAGTGACAGCCAACCATCATGTTGTCTTTTCATTCTTGTGCTATAAAAACCCATGACATTTTCATTGTGCTTCGCAAACTTTCTTCTCTTAGGAAAATTCCCAAACTCCTCATTCTTTCATTTTCCATGGACCGATCATTAGCCCCTACATATGAGGCATTGTTATGAAGTTTTAGTCATGATGATTGGGAGCTGCTATCCCCTTTTGAACTTAAGGGCTTGAGTTATTATCAGAAAATTTGGATCCAACCTGGATTGATGCGATGGCTGATCAACCACTTTGATCCCTCTGACAATTTTTTCCGCCATTAGGACTTTGAGATCTATCCTCTGTTTAAGGAATTCAGTAGTATTTTGAGCAAATAGCTAAAAATTAGAGAGGTCTCGGCTTTGCCTCAGTTGAATATAGACCCTACCTTGCGAGTCCCCATTGTTCTTGGCCTCTCGGCTTATGAACTTCCTACATATGAGCTCGGAGTTGATATTGTGCCCCTACGACCTCTTGTTAACCCACAACCACCATGGACCGTGCTAGTCCATTTTGGCCCTTGTCTATTTTTGTGTTCTCAGCCAATACTTGTTACTCAGCGGTGTTGACGGATACGGCAGCCTTAGGTTGGTGCCTATAGTTGAACAAATGGCTAGGCGTCGTACACTGTTTCCTCTTATTCTTGCTGAAACACTCACCTGGCTAGGAGAACATGTCCGAGATCCCACTTCAGTGATTGGTTCGATAGGAAGCCCGCTTTTACTGCAGGTAGATGCATTTTTCTTTTATTTTCTTATGTTATACGCTCTAACTTTTGCTTAAGCCGCCCTTGCGGGTTTTCGACTTAACGAACTTTTTCTTTTGATGCTCTAACTTTTGCTTAAGTCGCTCTTGTGGGTTCTCGACTTAATGAGCTTTTTCTTTTTTTGCTCCAAATTTTGCTTAAGCTGCCCTTATGGGTTTTTGACTTAATGAATCTTTTTTCTCTTCTTTTTTTATTTATTTATGCATCTGCAGTTGTGGGCTTTTGAGAAGTTACAGGTGATGATTCCACCACTGGACCATTTAAGACCCAATTATAGACCACGAGTTCATGTCCTCCGTCAACACTGCTTGACTAGAGCAACCTTGAAAGATTGGAATATCATACTCCAAGATCTCATTGCCGAAGAAATTAGATGGACCTGTCCATGGTGGCATCTGGAAAGTGTCACCGTCTCCTTTTATATGCTTGGTTGCCCTTGTGTGGCTTGACCATGGCCGTGAACTGTTATCCTAGCCGAGTAGCACGGGAGTATGGTCATCGCCAAACTATCCTTGATTACAGGCGGTTCGAAGGTGGCCTTATCACCCAATGATTTCTGTCTCACTTCATTTCCAGTTGGCCTAGTCGCACGATTGTACCCATCCCTGTTGTGACTGATACCTCTTCTTCTAACTTGTACCAGTCTTGGTTGTAGGCCTATTCTTGAATCGGTGCCAATTCAAAGCTGGCTGATTTGCTAACTGCTAGGTTTCTACTAGAATTCGGCATGTAGATGCCCCTATTCTATTTTCTGATGAAATGTGCTAGAAAAGTGCAACTATATGAATGTATTCACTTATGAATGAATCATTTTATTACTTGAGATGGTTGATATATTTCTTGATATTTCATTTCACCGAAGTAAATTCATGGCATTTGCATATCGACACAAACTCAGCATGACATGCTTTTGAAGTTAATAAGAACACAAAAGGTGAATTTATTAATGGGCTTGACCATAACGTTTCTAGTGACACATAGAATTCCTTCAGCCTATCCACATTGATCGATTTGGTGAACTCATTGCCTTCCATGTCTGATAACTTTATTGTACCTCTGGAAAACATCTTCTTGATCAAGAATGGGTCCTCCCAATTTGGACTCAAACTTCTCCCCTTAGACCGCGAGTGTTCAACCCCATTTGTAGCAAAATCAGATTTCCTAACTTCAGCAGCTTCATTTTGATTCTCTTGTTGAAGTGTTTAGCATTCTCCCTCTTAAAAAGTCGGTCCATGAATAGAGAATTAAGGAATTCTACGTAGGAATGCTGGCTCTTGATAATGCTTCTTCCGCCCATTGACACTCTGGAATATCGGATCCTATCACTATGCACGAGGATTGCAGTTATACTACAGTTGATATTATGGTCTTTTAACCCATGTATTAGTAAATAAGGGGTTGATTTATTCATAGATTTGGATAGCTCATGTAGCAGTCTAACGGCTCAAACAAAAGGGTTTTCGGCAACTTTCTTCAAAATATTTTCTTTTTTTTATTTCTTCTTCTTTTTCCCTTTTTTTTTCTTTTCCCTTTTTTTGTTCTTCTTTTTTTTTTCTTTTCTATTTTCCTCTTATTCTTTTTCTTCTTTTTTCTTTTATCTATTTTCTCTTTTCTCTTCTTCTTCTTTTTTTATTCTCTTTTTTTTTTAGAATTTCTTTCACTGCCCCATTTTCTTGTAGATGATCTAATGTCGATTAATGCTGCTCAACTTCATATTTTACTAACAACATTTTATCTTCTAATTAAGGCTAAACGGTGTTATTCACTACCACATGATGAAGGATCTCAAACCTGCGAAGGGGACTCAATCATCTACTTGGTGTTGACATTCTTCGAACGATTTTGCCCCCATCCTACCTCTGGAAAACAATCTGTCCTCACCATTTTTCCATAGGAGAAAAATGATCTCTCTTTATGAACCACCAAAAGGATCTTGATGCAGAGTCTTCTTTGCTCATGCGGACACTTGGAACCACTTTGCAAATTAATTCCCAAAATATTTTCAGCTTCCTTGATTGATACACCTCTTGCCAACATATTGTTTGACATTTTCTTGTACAGCTGCTTGTGCAAGAATTATGAATCACAATGTCAGGCGTTGTAAGGCTCATTTGCCATCTCTAGTAGCTGATTGAAGACATTATTTTGGTCATTTACTGCTGGATATTAAAGAACTGCAATTGATCATCCGCCATTGATTCTTGGGTTCGAGATCTGTAATCTTCATAGATATCCACCCTGCCCATTTTCTTTGGACACTGGAAATGAAGTTGCATAGTTGATCAGAAAGAAGGACAACTTTCTAAAATCCAATGATAATCTGTTTGCAACTTTCCTTCTAGCCCATTTCATTCTCAATCCTTTTCTGTCACATTGGCTTACCCCAATATATTAAGGCATTGCATATTGAGCTATAGACCTGTCTGTCTCTGGTATAACTCCATGCAAACCCTTTTGCTTTGTTTGTGAATAGACTTCAGAATTTTATGCTTAACTCCGGTGTTAGGTTGGGCCCAATTAACAAATTTGAAGGATTTCTTTTGTATTAATATTAAAATTAAGCATGTATGATGAATTAATGTCAAATATGCGCATGTATTTATCTACTTGATGAATGCAAATATCATGAGAAACATCAAACAAGTAAGCACAATCAAAATTCATTACATTACAGAATGTTTAACAGTTCACCACAGACAAATTCAATAATAAAAACACAAGTCGGCAGGGTCTTCAGCTTCCTCAAAACTTTCTACATGCAGGTCCTTACTGCTTGGTAGAGTCCTCTTCTTTCCTACTGTATATGTTTTCTTTTTAGTGCTCTCCTCCTCTTAGATCTAAGTAGCATATCCCTCTTCTTGTTCCTCTTCTCTTCCCCTTTTTCTAACTTGAATTCGAGCGGCACCTCTTCGAGAATCTTTCTAGCCTCGACTGTGTACAAATTCTTAGAGTGTGGCCCATCTTGGAAACTAGGAGGTGCATTGGTCCTCCTGTCAGTCCTTGACAATTCAGGATCAGTCACCTTACCCTCGTCTATTAGATTTTGTAGCTCGTGCCTTAAGCGGAAGCAATTATCTATGACGTGGCCTTTGCACTGATGGAAGTGACAATCGGCATTCTGATCAAGCTTCTTTTGTAGAACCATTGGAGGGGATTTTGGTGTAAGAGATTGTAACAAACCTGCTAAATTAATCTTCTCAAAGACTGTAGAGAGAGGAATATCAATACTGGAGAATCTCCTCGGGGATTTGGCAAACCTAGGACCTAGAGTGGCACTTGAAGTATTATTATCACGACCTGGAGCTTTGGTTGACTAGCTAGGCACTTGGAATTTGAGTCTGTTAGAACATTTAGCACGTTCCCTATGCTTCCCTATCTCATGTTCTCCTAAAAACTCAAATGACGACATACCATGCATTCTTTCGAGTCATATTGGGATGATTGACTCAGGTTTCGTCTTCAGGGCATAGATCTCATGATATTCCATCTCTTACAAGCTGTTATCAGCACATTTTTCTTTTGTAAGCTCATCTCTGGCCCTTGTGCCCTCTTCTATTACTTCTTTTTCCTTTCCTTTGTCAACTTTCATGAATTTTTCGATGCTAGCGGCCACCATCTTTTCAACCATTTTCTCTAATTCAGCAATGGGAATACTGGATTCAACATTGCAAAAGCAATAAGTCTGTTTGGTTGGAGAGGGTTCAGTCTATTGATGGGATCCTCAAAAGGCTGATCAAACGGTATTCCAACCTCAACCAGATGCCTGACCTCAACCGGCTGCTTGTCTTCAGTGCTTCCTTTTTATGAGTTTCTATCATGACAACATAAAATGGAGGTTAGTCACATGACGTGATGCATGTATGCATGAATACTTATGGAATGTCATACGAAAATATGATCACATAACACAATATTATGAAATGCAACTAATGTTGTATTCTACCATGATTCAATTAGGATTGTTCAAAATATTGATTGGAGAAAGACTTTTGAGAACTTACAAGAATCAAAATAGACTTTTATCCTATAGCTAAATATTTGGAACGTTCCCTTTCTCTGCATTCATTCAAATGGTGCTGAATTTACATGAATAGTTCTCTCTCTTCTTTTTATATATATTATTATTATTATTATTTAAATTGAAAATATTTGGCCTAAAATAAATGTCCGCATGTATTGGTCAAAATGTTGACTTTTGACAATACTCCAAATATCACTATTCACATTTTGATTTTTCGGGAAAATTTTTTACCCAATGTAGGAAATTTCGTATATAGCTCTAAAATGTATTTTATTATAGTAGATAAAATTTGGTGCTACCGGGGTTTCTATATTCTTTTTTTTACAAACCCAACACATCTATAACAAGGGTCTTCACATGTCAACACCCGAACTTGATTTGCTTTGATTCAAGTATTTCTCTTCAATCTTTCTCTCTTTAATACTTTGAATAATGGAACCGAGGCATGACAGAATACACCTATATGACAGTAAGAAAACAAGTTAAGTAATGTATCAATGCAACACAACATACATATAGCAAGTATATACAAACAAAGGGAAATGGAGTTAGGAAATGCATGACCTCCACCCTTATAGCTCTCGCAGACGATTCATGGTCTATAGTCTTTTCTGTTCCAAGGACATTTGGGTTAGGTCCATAAACCAGTGTGGGGTTTTGGACCTAACATCTCACATTTATTTGATGAATGCATCAAACAAATATTATTACGGTATATCCTAAGAGGAAAGAACCATGGTCCATTACATGAGCTTAGGCGGGGTATGCTTAGTCTTGGGTTCCATAAGCAAGAATCGGTTGTTTCCTCCCATTTAATTTCGGTCTATGTAAAAGGTGATAATGGATTGTGTCAATTCTTTTGATATACCAAATGGTACTTGACTTATGGGTAGTGTATATTAGTGGCAAATCTAAACAGTCGAATAGAGTGAGGAGATCACATCCCCTAATATCACCGAAGGGTGTCAGGTAGAACTGAGGATTGAGAAGAGAATAAATGCATGAGTGATATTAATAATTGCATAAAATTTAAACACAATTTAAATTAATAACACAATTAATAAATATAAATATTTCGACAACTATTAGAGTTAACTCTCTAAGAATCCCCAGCAAAGTCGTCAGGTTGAGGACGACGTGGCTTCCGCACAGCATCTTATGGTTTTCTCAAAAGTGTCTCGAATAAACCGAATTAACCGAGTTTGGTTCGTTTTTGATCCTCAGAAAATGTGTCCTTACTTTCGTAATGTTTGAAAATATTGGAGTCGCCACCCTATTTTACTAAATTAGAAAAAATTCTCAAATTAATTAATTCATTGGAATTAATTAATCCGATTTTAACTAGAGTAGATTCGGGAGTTGGGTACGGATATGGGAAGGTATTAGGCACCTATTCTGCCTGGTATAAACCGACCTCCTAGTTGTCCATATAATCGTTTATTTTTTAATTGTGATATTAAATTAAATTGAGATGTAAAACATTTTATGCAATTTTAGAAAATATGTCAAACATACATATTATCACAAATAATAAAATTAAATCATCCACAAGAAAAGGAGAGGAGAAAAGAATTACAACACTTCTAAAATATACTCTACCCATTGATTTCCATTACATATTCCCATTTTCCATTTAATAAATACAAATCAATAGTAATGAAATTATTACAATCCTTATGAATAAATTACATCCAACTCAGAAATTACAACAAATATATTCAACAAATTATAACACATTCACACATTCATACAACATGATTAATGCAAATATTAATTGAAAATCACCAAAATACAAATATTAGTCCAATAATAAAATAAATTAATCGAAATAAACAACAAAAATAGATTGACAGAATAAAATTAATGTCAGAAATATTAGAAATGTTAGTGATGTTAGTAGATTAAGTAAACAACATAAATATTGAAGAATAATAATTAAATATGCATAATTAAATAATTAAAAAAATAAAAATATAACAATTTTAATATTATTTCAAGCTCATGATCACAAAGTTCATCTTGTTAGATGAACAAAATTCAAAAATCTTTGTAAGAAATAGATTAAAATTATTAACGTACTCATTCGGATCAAATGTGAGTTTTCGACCATTAGGCCTTAACCCACTTTGATCTCAGAATCTAGGCACGATTTGATATTTTTTATGTTGTTTGGGTTCCGAGTTAATGTTCTCTACCACTGGAAGTGACTTTCGTCACATACCAAGGTAATCGGAGTTCAAAAATGTCAGAAAATCCAAAAATTTCAAAAAATAAAAATCTGGGGATTTCTGGGCTCAAGTGGTGTGCCACTTGCAACTGGCGCACGCCAGATGCAAGTGCCTTGTGCCAGATGCGTCTAGCTTGTGCCAGTTCATCCCAAAAATTTATAGATTTATGTAGAAATGGGTTATTGTGGGTTCCTCTTGCAAATGACCTAATGTTTTAATAATTTTACTTCTAAAGTAATGATCTCACACCATTGGAAGTGATTTTCATTCCATACCAAGTTAACAAGAGTTCATAAAAATGAGAAGATCGAAAAAGAATGAAAATAAAAAATCTAGAGATTTCTGGGCTGAAGTGGCTAGAGCGAGATGCAACTGCGTGAGCCACTTGATGCAAGTGCCTTGAACCAGTTGCGTTTGGCTTGCACCAGTTTACCCTAGAAATTTGCAGATTTATATAAAATTTAGTTTTTGTGTGTTCCTGTCACTAATAACTCAATTTTTGGTGATTTAATACTGAAATGAATGAAAATAAAGATGAGATGGGTTTTACACTCTTAATTACCTCGTTTTGAAGGAAAATCAATGGATTTTCTTGAAGTTGATGAAGAACACCTCAAGAACGCTTCATATTCGAAGATGATCCTAGTTTGTGTGTTTGATTTTTTTCTGGAAGTGTTTGTAACCCCAAAACCCACTGACTATCCTAGGAACACTGTCTCTCACAATCAAGAAAACTCCTAAGATTTTGGTGGAGAATTGATTTAGTTTTGTGTTTTTGATTTGATTTTTTGTTTGATTTTGATTTTTTTGTGTTTTTTATCTTTATTTTCTCTCAAACCTAGCAATGGCTCAACTACAAAAATGCCAACCCCCTAACCCTAGAGTTAATGTGGTATTTATAGGCAAATGGTGAAAAACGGCTCTATTCACTACCCATGTGCAATGTGGGCCCCACAAATGACTCAATTTTTTATTTTTCACGAAATTGTTTCAAATGGTATGTGCATTAACGTAAGTCATGAAAATATACCCCATGTGCACTTGGGACTTGTTTTCGGACCCTATTTCGGCACAAACCCAAAAACGTGAAAATGATTAAATGGATCCGATTTCTTATCTTAGAATGATTAGTTCAAGAATTGAATCAATCAGACGTTCCAAACTCATTCTACCATGAGAAATGTCATCACCATTGATGGGCCCTTTAAGGATCCCTAATGTGCCCCATAAGTTGGCTCCACTAGCAAACTGACCTAATTTTTATGAAATTGGTCCGGGTGATACACAAAGTGCTGTAGGACAATGGGGCACATCCCGGGTGAACCCGTGATGCACTTTTGGGTCCCGTTTTGCCAAAAATGTGAAAAAGGTGCTAAGGGTTGCACTTCCTAGACTTGGATCATTACTTCGGGATTAAGTTCCTTAGATGTTTCAACCTCTTCTTAGTAGTACAGGCTATCATCATCGAGTATATTTTTTGGGCAAAAATTGAGTGTCTATAGTTTGCCCCCATTTTGATATTATTTTGCTTTTTAAGCAAGATTTTATCAAAATGTAAAGTAGACGCGTCTACAAAGCCTTTAAAGGTACTTCTAACTCCTTGCCTGATTTTCTTACCTGCGAATTCTTACAGGAAAAAGATAAAAATAAATAAATTTTTCCCTTTATTCAAAGAATTTATTAAGGATAACTTAATGGGCACTCCCATTAAGAATAAAATTACTAAAGAAAGTTATGGAAAAAAGAGTATTAGTATCTCTTCTCCATTACCTGGTCCTTCAACTACTCAGCTACCAATACCAACCTTTGGTTCAAGTACTTCTGTTACAAGTACACCAACCAATTGCCATGACACCCTTACCGCTGCATCATCATCATCCATAGATAATTATCCTTATGTTAATAAGGATATAGACTTACCAATTACCTACATTGAAAAAGAATTTACTAAATGTTCAAATTTTTTAGAAGTTGCTCAAAAGATATTTCCTTCTAATTTTCATTTAATTCCTGATTACCTTCCAAAAATAGAAAATTTTATGAGTTTATATTAGTTGATACTAATTCTATAATTTTGGAGCATATCCATGATCCCGAAGATGTTAAAAAGATTTTATATTCAGAAGTTCAAATAGAAAAGGTTTTTTTTCCCTCTTTGACTGGAATCAGAATCCGTATACTGAAAGAAAATTTGGCCAAAACTTTATACCAAGTTCTTTTAACTATGAGAATTATAAAAAAGCTTGGCATAATGCATTTTACTATAGAAACCATAATCGTTCGTGGTTTATAATGATTCCACGAGGTTCAATTACAAAATTTCCTTTTTAGTTTTAAGAATGGTTTAAGTATTTCAGGTGTTCAATTAAAACTTTCTCTACAAAAATACTACAAGGCTTTGAGCTTTATAATAAGCAATTGACCAATTTCAAACAAGATAAACTACTCTCATTTGCGGCTACATTTGGAAATCCATAGATTTTATCCTGGAATTATCAAATCAAACATGTTCAACTACTACCCTTTTCTCCTATGTTGGTCAAAATTTTCAACAATAAATGGTGGAAGGATTACAACCAAACTCAAGCCTGTGTTCAAGTCGTACAAAGATATTTCAATTCAAAACGACATCTACCTTTGGCAAAAAATCCAAAGAATCTAGATTTTCTAACATATAAAAGCAAGTGGCAAGCTGCCCTCACCGATACTAGTTCAATTGAAGAATTTAAGAAAACACTACAAGATATAAATAGTCAAGTATCTCAAGAAGATGAAGGTAAAGCTAAATCTTGCAACTCGTCGCTCCATGAAGATGATTGTTATGATATAAATCAGATAAATTGAAGTCTATTCGATTCAAGATATGTTCAGGTAAAGTTATTTGTCTTATTAGACTCCTTCTGTTATCATATAAATATGTAAATAT
This sequence comes from Jatropha multifida, assembly GCA_948099535.1. Lineage (NCBI taxonomy): Eukaryota > Viridiplantae > Streptophyta > Magnoliopsida > Malpighiales > Euphorbiaceae > Jatropha > Jatropha multifida. The sequence goes on from CANUEX010022297.1 coordinate 18,908, forward strand.
GTTTGTTTGTATTAGGGCCTATCTATCTTTTGTCTGTATTAGGCCCTACCCATCTTTTATTTATTTATATAGATAAGGTTTGTCCTATTGAGTGATAGTTATCCGGAGTTTAATTCAAATGAAGTCCATACACTTCTATACATAGCTAAGTGTGATAATAGAGGCAGAGGTTTTTAGAAGAAGCAATCTTGTGCTATCTCTATACCTTGCTCTTTCAAAAGCTTTGTAAACTCTCTTTTCTTGTAAGTAATAAAGTTTTTTTTTGTATAATTATTGTTTTGCTTTAAATTACTTTAATTAAATCATTAATTTATTTTAGTCAATTGTTATGATTACTTTTACTTATGTGTATCATATTTCTTGCTTGATCTCTATTCTCCCTTCCATTTTAGTTTAATAATTACTATTACTCCGCAATTAAAACTAAACATCTCTTCCTTCGTCCTTCCACACTCCAAGTTAGCTCCTTCTGTATAATATATAGTAATATGTTAGGTATGTAAAATAACCTAAAAATTTAATTTCACAGATTTTTCATTTAAAAATTTGATTGTATATCTTAAACAATGAAATTTAATGAAAAATATTTTATTATTACTCAACTGGACCTGTAAACTAGTTTGAATCTTCAAACCCAAATGGAAAAAGAAAATATAAACCGAATGATAACAATACCAATTTTTTGATTTGGACCAAATCCTATTCAAATTGAATTGAAATGACATAGAAAATCCTAGAAGCCTTTTTTTTCATTTTTTTTCTCCTTTTCTTTTCTTCACATCTCTTCTTCGTTCCAGCGGCAGTCAGCCACTCTCTCTCTCTCTCTCTCTCTCTCTCTCTCTCTCTCTCTCTCTGTTTTCCTGGTCACCTGAGTCAGCCGACGCTACCTCCTCTTGGCCATCGCGCCGCCAATTTCTCTCTCTCCTCCTGCTCTGTTTATTTTTTTGCTGTTAGGATTTGAATAAGCTGAAATGAAACGGACTTTTGAAGTCCAAGTTATGGAATGAGGGTCCCTTATTTGGTCTCCTCTAATTGTTTGGCTGGTATACTGAACTTTTTGTGCTTTCTAGGTGTTCTATGACGATGATCCCTCCTCTTTTTGTACATGAAGATTGGTGTGTTTTCCATCACGATCAGTAATTTGAATTTTTCGGGAACCGGAGTTAGGACTGAAACTGAATCCAATTTTATCTCCCGGTTCATTCAACTAGAAAAATCGGCAACCTTTCATACCCTACGAACAAAACGTTTCTAACTTGTCAACGGTCTGTCCATATGTAGATGAAACAATATATACTCCTTCTCCATCGCCAGTTGAAATATTAAAATCATTTTCGAAATAGCAGAAGAGTAATAAAAAAAAAGCAAGAACGAGAAAACAACGCTGGTTAGATCATTAGTGAAGCACCATAACAAAATGATTCAACAATCGAGAGAGAAAGATCGTTTTTACAACGCTTTTTGCAAGAAAGTTCTCCAATCAATCACTGAAGTTAGCGACATCAACACCGTGATCAAGCAGGCTGAGGCAGCCAACCGTCTCTTCTCTCTCCAGCACGCCGCCCCCAATGTCCTAATCAACATGTTAGCTTCCTTCTTCTATTTGACTGATGGATTTCTATTATTTACTGCTTATTTCTTGTTGATTATTTTCAATTTTCTATTTGAGCAGCGACACAAGCTCAAGTCTTAGCGATATGACACCGGAGGAAAGGAGGGAAGAGCGGAAGAAAGAGGAAGCATTACATGCTGGTAGTCTCCATGTCCCTCGCAGGCATGTTTTTTGTCACGATCCAAAACCGTGCGCTGGATCGGCACTAACCTAAGTAAGTTTAAGGCTCCCGAGACCCGTAGTAAATCTAAACTATTAAAATCCATTTCTATTATCATTTGAGTAAGGGAATAATAAACCCATATTATGACATTATTCATGAATTAATCAGAGTTAATATTTCTGACCCAGTCTTAATATTAAATACTGTTCACAGCTTGGGCCCATATCCATTTAATAAAAATACATTCTCATGTAAATATTTATTTGTCATAATATGATCAAACTATTCCTATCATATAGTCTCCAAATATTAAAAAAAAAACAGTCCACAATTTATTTATAATCACATGGTAATTTCTTTTACATAACCAAATATTAATTAAACATCCTAACTGAGGAATAAAATGTGAGGAAAACCATAATTGTTAACAAATAATTCATACTAACATGTTCGAATCTCTGCGGAGAAGGAAGCAGAGTCTTATAAACCAACGATATTTTTATTTCCTAAAAAATGTTTATGGAAGGGGGCTGAGTTTCACTAAACTCAGTGAAGAATAATAAATAATACAAATCCACACATTCAGCCAGTATGCTTTCACAATATATAAAAAAGACATTCTTTCACAAGCACATAACACAAAATCAGCATCTTCAAACAAATCACATTCAAATATTCACAATATGTGAAAATTGGTCAGTGAAGTCACAAATCCACCTATTGGCCCCCGGCCAATTTCCATTATAATAATATATATATATATATAACAGGGAGCCGATTCCCCATACCAGATCCACTAACCCATAGTGACATACGTCGTCCCAATTTCCACCCAGATACAAAGCACATTATTTTCACATCGCAATTAGTCACCAAATATATAATCAAAACAATAAATGCAATATATGAATGTAATCAAGGGCGAAAGTTATATAAATTTATAGAATCAAAATATCATATATCACATATCGAGATTATAGAACTGAAATATTATATTTGAAAAATGAAGGATATCAATATTACAATAGAAATAGGGAATGATTCATGATTATTTTAATTGATATGAATAGTATATGATATGCATATGAAATGCATATATGCAGGATGGTGTGCACCATTTATTATTACTCACAGTGACGGCAGAATAATTCAGGTCTGTCCTGGGTTCTAATTTGGAGCAGCAGTAGAGGAACTTGGCCGATCTAAAAGACATATATAGTAGGGGAAATACAATCAGATAAACGATTCCTTTAATTAAGAAATTAATTAATTAATTTAATAAACCTATCTGTTTATTTTATTTTTCTGACTAAATTTCTAATATTATTTTCACAAAAATATAACTGTCCACCTATTTTAATATAATCCAGCTTTCTAAGATAACCTTTTTATATACTAAACAATTATTCAAATAATAATTATAATAAACTCTATAACTATAATGAACCTTTAATTCAAAAATCCTCAATTATATATTTCTATTAATTCACTATATAACCTTACTATTTACTAGTAATTAATTTATTCACTTATTTTGTATCTAGTCTAGATATCAATTCCATTTATTTCACCATAAAAAATATTTATACTCCAAATTATAATTTAACACCAACAATAATAATAATTTTTTAATAATATTATTTATTTAACTCACCACATATATATTAATTAATTCTATCAAATGTTCGTCCTTATGTTAACTATCATCAAAATATTCATTATAATATATTTTTCATTTATTCAACTTCAATAATCAGTCTAACTCCAAAATTATCATATTTAAATAAATTTCATTTATTTTAACCTTTTAACCAATAATTTCTTTTCTGTAGAATATATCCACATATAAATATTTAAATCCACTAATTATCCGTTAATAATAATTCTAACTAAGTAAAATCTTCAAATATAATTTATTAGCAATTTTACCAAATATTTATTTTCAACCCGAATTCGCTTAAACTCAGTAATCATATAAATATACTTATTTCATCAAAATTTCATTTAACGCCCGAAATAATCGTATCAACCTAATTTAATCTATAATTGATCAAATTCTCAAAATACCATTAGTAATATAATATTTCAACTTAATATATAAAAATCCATTTTTCCACGTTAATTTCTTTAATCACCCAAATAATTAGTTCTACCTTTTAATATACTCCATTTATTAAAAATTCTTCAAATGTACACATTGAACCTTAATAAAGTAATTTTCATAATTTTGAAATCTTAACACTAACTAATTTAATTCCACAACTAATTTAATTTACTAACTCTGAAAATTAATTAAAATTCTTTAATGAATTTATTTACCAAATCCTCAATTAATCATCAATTACATAATTAATTAATTAATCAAAAATACTGAAATTAACTAATAACCCAATAATCAATAATTCACCAAAATTCTAATAATATACCTTTTAAATATAATAAAATCAACCAAAATAATAAATCAACCTCCTATAAATAATTAACCACTATAACTACTCAATTTAACTAATTAGCTGTAATATCCCGAAATTTTTATTTCAAAATAATTCCCATTTAAATTTAATCATTAAATTATAAGCCAATAATATTACATCATGTAATATTATCGGGACTAAAAACCATTTTGGTTCGCCCTAAAATTAATCGAGTAACCATTAATCGAATAAAAATCGGACCAATTTTTTTTATTGGACCGAATTAATTAAAATTAGACCCGAATTGGATATTTTTGAAAAATACTGTGCGTTACTATTTTTTTCTCCCTGACAAGTTATCGACGGACGGTTTGTTTTTATTAATAATTTTAACTTTATTTTATTCTTTTTCTTTTTCTTTTTCTTTCTTTCCTTTTCTTTCTTTTCTTTCTTTTCCTTTCTTTCTTTTTAATTGCTTCTTCTTCCTTGTGGTTGCGTAAGAAACACAACCCCTCCCTCTCTCTTTCTCTCTTCCTGTCTCCAGTCACTCCCTCACTGCGCCGACCACCGCCCACCACAGCATCACCATCTCCAGTCCTCTCCTTCGCGCAAGGCAGCAACAACCCCTCCTTCTCCATTTCCTTTCTTTCTCTCTCTCTCCTCTCCCTGCCTCTCTCTGTCTCTCCCTCTCTGCGATTGCCGGACAACCACAGCAGCTCCTCCATCGCGCGACCCAGCTCCACGCTCAGCTCCTCCATTGCGCAACTCAGACCCGGCAAGCTCCTCCTCGCGCGGCCCCTGCTCCTCCCTTCTCCCTCTGACGTGCGAACTAGTAGACCCAGCTGCTGCCCTTCCTGCCGCCATCAGCAACCCCTCGTTCAGCTGCTCCTCTCCTCCTGCCAGCCACCATTCCAACAACTACAGCAAGCCCAGCGTCATGACCCAAAACCGTGGGCCAGACCGGCACTAGGACCTGGGTAAGCTTAAGGCCCCCGAGGCCCGTAGTAAGCCTAATCTCTGATTTCAACACCATAATTACATGAAAATATTCTACAAGTTGGCCCATTATATTTTTTTGATTTTGTTAACATATTTATAAATGAAATTATAAATGGAATTGCGAGAATAAGAAGAGTAAAATAATTGAATAATTGTTATTTCGAAACTATATTAAATTTAATTGTTAAAACAATTAAGTATATGAAAATGTGTATAAATAAAATTAGTAATTATTAAATTGAATTGTAAAGCACATAATAAAACATT